>JAWWEO010017868.1:0-22748 GCA_035582975.1 Ormyrus labotus
GAGTCGCCGAGTTTCCGAACTAAATATTCATAGCAGAACGCGCGCGCGCCGGGTAGTAATTTATTATTAAGTTTAATTAAAACCCGCACCCCCCCCCCCCCTCCTTCGCTCGTCAACGGCATTTTTGCATTTCCCGCGCGTTTCCTTTCGGATTAATCCGCGGATTCATATCCCGGCTCCCTCCGCGTCGCGCGATTTTTTAACGCGAGAACGCACTCGCGCGGCCGCCCCCTTTTTTCGCGCGGGGGCCAAGGAGAGAGAGAGAGAGGCGTATGTGGTATCAGGAGCCAGGGCGCGCGATTCAATGAGTCGCTCGCACGTCCGACTTTCCATAATGTATACGCCGCGGCGGCGGCGTCTATCATCTATCATCTCGGCTTCTCCGCCCCTCGTCATCAGTGCCAAAGTTTGCGGCCAAATATACGCCCGGGCATTGACTCGGAGAGGCTCACCTCCCCCCCCTCCTCCTCCTACTCCCGTCGAATATACTGAATACAAAAGTACGCCGTGCCGCGGCCCGCGCACACTTGGGAAACGGCGCGGAATGCAAATGGCTGCAATTTTATTCGCCAGCTTCTCCCTCCCTCTCTTTCTCTCTGTCTCTCGTTTTATTCCGAATGCGCGGCGCGCGAGTATTGTGTGTTTGCGCTATGCGCAAAATACCCACCTCGTAACTAAGCCATCCTTGGCTTTATACAGACGCGAGGGAGGGACGGGGGGTGATCGTTTTAATATCGAGTGGTTTTCGGGGCAAGATGTATGATTTTCGACAGAGAGAGAGAGAGAGAGAGCGCTTTTAAAGAGCCAACATTCTGCCGCGGTGCTGAAAGCACTCAAATGATGGAGGGAATGTGCATGAATAATTCTCCTTTGCCCAGGCTAAATCAGCCGGGAGATTTTTTTCAGGGCTGCAGAGGGGATTTTTTTTTTCAGGGTTTATTTGATTTTCGGATATATATTTTCAGCGAGGCCAAGTTATTTATGGGAAAGGATCAGGCGGCTGCGTTTGCATTTAATGAGAATTATTCAAGAATCTCTTTATGAGAATCGTTAATCTCAGATCTACTTTTCGCGTGATTCTCAAGATTCGAGAGCTGTTTTCGCGCAAAAGATTCCGGTCGAAATAATCGAGGATAATCCTTTGACAAAGACGTTTAATAATTTAATAATTTTTCGTTTCTTTTTTAAATACCGCCCGAATCTCGATTGCGAAATCGCGGCGCTCGAGATTAAAATTCGATCCGAAAATTATTAAACTCATCCATCATAATTAATTACCCGTTTTCCCCACTCCCCTAATCCATGAATCATTAGAGCGAGAGCAAGCAACTTTCCGCGTAATCACGAAGCTGTAACGCTTAAAGCATATTCATTGTTCGCCGCGCGATATCGTTCAAAAACACCGGCGGGGGGACGGCTGGCGTTCATCTCGAAAATAACAACGATAATTAATCGCCCCAATAGCGGACTCACTCTCGTTTTTCCTGAGCCATAATTCAGCGCGTCCAATGACTTAATTCCCGACCGCGCGCTGAATACCGACCTCCCCCCCCCCCCCCTCCCTCTCGAGATAATAAGAGTAATGCCTCGTGATTATAGAGCCGCTTAACGATATCGCTTTGTTGTCGTGAGCGGCGCGCCGCGAGAGTCGCCGGGCATTCAAAGTGCTCTCGGCGTTTTGCATAATTTATGTGCGGCCACCCCTCCCCCTCTCCCCCGCAACGAATAAGATCGAGAACGATCTTACGCGCGGCGCGACGCCGAGCGAGACCGGCGAACTTCAATTTTTACCTCGAAACTTTGGAAAATTCCAAGTCCTTTGCCGAGGAACTACTTTTCATTATTTTTGCCGCGACGCAGCGGCTCGGAGCGATTCGTGGTTTAAATTTTAATGCCTCGGCTGTTTATGAATTTTATCGTCGTTGCCTACTCCTTTGAACTTTTACGATTTTTGCCTTTTTAATATAAATTTTTTTAATGAGTTTATATAAGCTTTGGCTTTAAATATTAGTTGGTGATTATTCCCAGGAAACGGATGTTTATATTTGATCGGGAAATTGGTGCAACGTTTTTGCAAAGATAGCTTATTAATTCGAACGTTTTCAATACAAGCTTATTACTATATGCGATAATTATACAATGCGAAAATGAAAAAGATTTTAACTGAATTTTTTAATCACAATCGTATCCATTATCCAGGACTATAAATGAACGTTCCTGCTTCCTTTCAATGATTAAACGATTTAAATAATCAATCGTTCAATGAAAATGGCATTTTATTCCAGTAGATTCTTATAAGAAAACAATTCGGATTATATACGAATGTACTATTAAATTTTATGAAGTTTCTAAATAGCTCCGAAGATTAAGAATCTCATTTTTATTTAAAGAGCAGTTGTTAAAAAATATATAAAATGTTACTTTTATAACCAATTTCAGTAAGTTTGATGTAATTTCTCACGTGAAAAAGAGGACACCCAAGTTTCAAGTTGAAATCGTCCTTACTGGCAGAGCCTCGTAAAAAGTTAAAACTCCTCCTTTAATGGGGCATTTCTTTCTTAAGAAAATAAACCTGTTTTAAGTTTTGCAAAAATAAATTTATTATGAATCTTTTCATCAATTACTCAACTTCATTTTGTTTCGCAGCGGATGCGAAGGCTTAACGGAGATTAAAACTTGTTTACGTCTCCTATTAGTGCCCCCTCCAGCGTTTTAGCGGCGAATTAATAATGGCCAAAAAGACATTACAAAAGCAAACCTTTTTAAATTGAAATCCCACGGAAAATAAACGATATATACTTATCGGGGGGGCATTTTTCATACGCGCGCACAATAAACGCGAACTTTCGCGGAGGAGAGAAGGGGGAAACTTTTGGATTGGAGGCATCGTTATTTCAGACTACAAAACAGTCTCATTAGCGAGATCGAAATTGGCCAGTCCGCGCAGACACTCGATTCTCCGGGGGCCGGCTTTTTGTCCCGGGGACCCGACGAAGAAAGTTAGCATTATGTCGGTCTTTGTGTCTTTGAACTCGGGGGGTAAAAAGGGGGAGACATTGCGACGATTCCGTTTGAAATGCAGCATCTCGGTACCACCTTGTAGCGTCCCCTCCCTTCGGTCTTCCGTGGGTTAATCACTCGTCGGGTGCCTTTTTCAATTGCGAGCGGCCCCGCGAGAAACTTTCGTCATTACCAAGGCTAAATTTCAAACTGAAACGTCTTATTGGTTTCCGATCTCCCTCTTTCTCTCTCTCTCTCTCTTTTCTCCCAGCAGAGGGACTCGTCTTGTTTCCGAGCTTTTGTGCGCGCGGCATTTTCTCGATCGGCCTTTTCTAAGTGGGCAAATTCGTTTCTATTAGCGTTCGTTTAATCTGGCTTCCTTTTCCTCGTACTTAATTTTAATTAGGAAGCTAGGCTTTGCACACTTCTTTTCTGCAAAGGCTTAATAATAAATTGTTCTTAGCGCGGACTTTGAAGTTTTCAGCTGTAAAAGTTCTTTTAAAAATGCGGAAAATTGCTTTTGTTCGCCCATCGCTATTCTCTCGGCTCTCTGGCAAAATAAAAGAAGCCGCTAAATTTATGTTTCCAATTGGTGGAAATAGGGTGAAGTGGAAAAAACTTTTTTCTAAATTTACTTTGGAGGACTTTTTTCTTTATCTTCCACGATTTATTTCTATTATTTTTAACGTTTTCAATAATTTGATTATGTCAATTTCGTAATGTTTAATTCTATAATGCAACGGTTCACCCTTCATTGCATCGAATGTCTATTTCAAATATTTGGTATTAAACACAGGCAGCTCGATATATGTTCCAGCCAGCCAATTGCATCTTTTCACCCTACAAATAATGTCCGCAATCAAATTTACTCGCGGATTCAAATAAATTACCGGCTCCTAACTGTCCTTTATGCATCATTTCCTGTAAAATAAAATTGCAATCCCCTAAGTACGGAACGTTTTTCAAGCCCGTATAAGGAGTGCACCATAAAGATTTTTATCTTCAATTTCATACTTCCGGCTCCCCTCTCTTTCCCTTCGACTACGAGGGCACATGCACAGATAACGCGGCGTATAAATGCAGAGTTTGCTGAAAGTGCGTTATTATTGCCGCAAACCACGTGTAAGTTTAAATGGGTTTTGTTATAACCCGAAAAGATGGCTCTAGGCGAAATTGTCGGAAAATGTAATTTCACCCGTAGCCGTGATCGACGTTTGATCGCGCGCAAACATTTTGCCATTAAAGGCTCGAACGCTTGTTCCCATCAGGTTGGATCGGTGTGCGTTGATATCGGCGGAGTTCTCGGCCGCGCGGCGCCTTTTTCAGCGTATTTTTTTTTTTTAAGATTCTAATCAATTTCTTCTGGCGTTTTATTCCTTTTAACGTTGACGTTTACGGTTTATACCGCATTTAGTTTTCAGCTTTTTTCAAGCGAATATGTCAAAGAGGCTATATTGCTGCTGTTAATAACGCGGAGAAACAAGTTTGGTAATAACTCTTTAATGATTTCAGAGTAAATTTATATTGCAAGTGCTTTTAGTTTGATAAATTTTTTTCTCTAAAAGAGATTAAAAATTCAAATGAGTTATTTATATATATTTTTATAATATGTAAAAACTGAAAATACCGCAAATGAAGATTCTTAAATAATTTTGCTTCCTCTATAAAGAAGCTTTATGATAGTAAAAAAAGAAATTCGAGAAAATACGACAGAAATATGTTTTATACGATATTTGTAGTAAATTAAAGTTGCTTTAATCATAAGGAATTTATCAATGGCATCTGAACTGAATTAAGTATAGTAAAAGAATTTTTTAATGCTAACGATTTTAATGTTGAATCATAATTAAAGCAAAATATTCCCTTTTCAGTATATATGTGTAATCACGCGATAATGAAACGGCGAACGCGTGATTAATCACATTCGGCGACACTTGTCATATTTTCATTCTTTACGAAATGTGAAACAACACCTGATTACCGCGTCAAACCTGCTCGTACAAAATCCTGTATTTATGATTTTTGTAAAATATTCAACATTATTTTATTCGGACATTGCGTAGCGGGAGATGTGCCATTTTTAAAAATCTTTATTTAATGTATGTACGGGGTACATGAATTATTTTGTTAATGCAGTTTCATTTCTGGCAGTAAATATGATTTCACATTGATATTTGATCGATTTTATAAACCCGAATGCAGGGCGTTTCGAAAATGTGCGCTAAAAAGTATGCCGTATGGGATAGAGATCTACATCCTGAATAAAATATTTGGATATTACTTTTTAATCTACTAATTAGTTCTGCAGTATTGAAAAGTATCAGTTTTTCACTCTATACACCTCCGTAAATAATTATCAGATTAAATAGTGTTATCAGAATTTTTTGTATGGTATATTGTCCTTTATCGATTACCTTTTTCGAAACGCTCTGTGTATGTAAGTACGTGTTAACGATTTCGTTAATGATAGCAAATCACGTGCTGTAGCATTGATTGTTAAGTGTAAATATTAACTGGCTCGTGCCCCACATGCTAACGATTTCGAGATTGCATAAGTAACTGAAGTTTATAGGTGAAGCAATCAATTTACGTTATTTAAGAACAGTCATGATAATAAACTCAATGAAATGTTGCATTTTGCGTAATATAATTAAATGATAATCTAACAATAAGAGTAGCTTCTTAATAAAATATTGAAGAAAATTCAAAAGCTCAAATTACTTTATGAACAGAATATACTGCTTTATTATGACTTAGAGGTATTGTAAATTATATACATTTTACATTGTTAATATGTACTACATTATTATATGTGTACTTTAGTGAAATAACTAAACCATCGTATCCGTGAATATTATCTTAAGGCTATTTCGCTCTGTGTGAGTTTCACTTAATTACTAATCTGAAAAAATTAATTGCAAAAGATATAATTGATAAAACAGATCATTACATTTTCAAAGTTTTTTTACTTATTATTATAGTATTCTGCGAGTGAACACATTTTTTCATTCAAACAATGCTTTCGAGAAGTTTAAGTAGCCGCAAGCTGATTGATTGTCTTGCAATCCTGAAATTAATACACAATTATTAAGAAAGTTAATCGTTCGCTTTGCAGGTTTGTATACCTTCGAGGCTTTACGCAAACATCTTACGGCTGCAGCACTAATCCCGCACTTTGGTTATTATTAAGTTGTTTTCCTTATGCTAATGGCTGAACTGAAAACACGATTTTCGAAGCTGAATTGTCTGTGCACAAAAGCCGCGCAACAATGTTTTGGACATTATTTTCTCGAAAATTACTGATTTAAACGTAAATTAAGACGAATAATTAATCAAGCAAAGCTTTTACAATTCAACGCCTCCTGTGCAAATTAGCATTCAATATGCTTCTAACTCAAAACCGCGTGGAATATAATTCTAATTCAACACATCGTGCAAGATGATTCTAATTTAAAAGCACGTGCAATATAATTCTTATTCATACTTATATGTTAAATAATTCTTGTTCGAGTTTTCATGTAATATAATTTAAAAGCACGTGCAATATAATTTAACACTGGATTAACAAACTAAAAAAATTACAGTGAGTATTAATTTTGTTGCGCATAAAATTCTCCATTCCGCATTTATCACTTGATTTTTCACTGTGTATACACAATGAAAAATCAAGTGATAAATACTGAAATTTTTTTAGTTTGTTAATCCAGTGTTCAATTGAGTGTTAAAAAATTGGAATTTACGATGACATTTAACATAAAAAAAATTAACACTCAAATAAACTCTCATTCAATACATTGAAATTTTTACTCACATTATTTTTACTTCATAAGCATTTACCCTCGTTCTACAGATATTAAGAGGAAAATGTACACTCATAAGTTGGGTGTTGAATCATCACTTCCGAATTTAACACTCATTTGAGTGTTAATTTGGAGCCCAATATTTTACTGTATAAAATTGAAATAAATAGAATTTTTATTGCATTAATTGTACGGGGAATGCAGATTAGCTACGTTCCGATGCATTGGCAGCAGTTATTTTTGTTATGTTTGTATAATTTATGTCGTTATACCATTGTAACTCATCAGTAACGAATTGCCCCGTACCGGGCTATACTACCTGCTTTATTCACAGTACAACGCTCCTAAAATTGCACATTAGGTGTAAGGCACTAAGTTCCAAATCTATATCTCATTTTGCATTCAATTTCTAGATGTAATTATATTGCATGAAAACTCCAATACGAATTATCTAACAGATAAGTTTGAGTTAGAATAATATTGCACGTGTTTTTAAATTAGAATCATCTTAGACATACTTGTGAATTAGAACCATCTTGCACGATGTGTTGAATTAGAATTATATTCCACGCGGTTTTGATTCAGAATCATATTGAATGCTAATTTGAGATATAATTGTATGCATAGGAGGCGTCGAATTGCCTCAAACAATAATAACACGAAAAGCCGGACCACTTCGGAATCACTCAATGTCTCGTTTATAGCACTCATATAAAACGCACTCATAATAATAATTAATCAAGCCGCGCGTAATAAAATGACACTCGCTCTCGCCTAGGGGGCGATCACGCGCCACTCATTTCATTTCCCGGGGCTTTAATTGCAGTTTCCATTTCCCGATTCGCACTTTAAAAAGGCTATAATCGAGCTTACAGTCGCTGCGAGAAGCCACTGCCGCCGCTCAGGTATAACCGAGGCGTATCGATTGGGAGGAAAGGGGGTGGGTGGGTGGTGTATTGTGCGAGCACGCACACACATTAAGTTTACGAGCAAGCAGGAAGGCAAGCGCACGTATGCAGGCGAAAATCAAACAATCGCCCGAGCTCCGGGCTAAATGCGGAATTACATCGATGGAAAAAAAGCGCGTTGAAAGTGCCCTCTCGATTGCCCGCGCCGCGCCGCGAACTTTCCATGATTTAAGTGCGATGGAGGTATTTTTTTTTTTGCGTTTGTTCGTCGGCGGATTGTTTTTAGGGCTCGCGATTTGCTTTTCAGGAGTTTATTCGGAGGAATGGGGGAAAAGGTGGGCGGGTAAATATTTTTGTTTTCGGTATAATTTCCCAGCGAGTGTTAATGTTTCGCTTGGATTCGCATTCCGTTCGATTTTTTTTTTATCTAGTCGACCGTATAAATGTTTACGGCCATTTTTAAACTGCAGATTTTGCCGTTCAAGCATTTCCAAGTTTTATTAGTTTGCCTTATGCTTGATCTTTTTCTTTTTATTTATATAAAACTCTCTTGTAGTACACTGTACATTATTTTTTGTTAAAAATAATTAAAAACGAAACTAAAGATATTTTTATATATTGCTATATTTTTTGTATGTTTAGTTTACACTTTCTCAGAATTAATGAACCCTCATTCGACAGTTCTCTTAAAAATCTGAATGTGTCACGTGTCACCGATTTTAAAATTCTTAATTTCGGAACTGGTACAAAACCTCCATATACCCGAAAAACAGAAAGAATTTATATTCATCTAAAAAGCTCAAAAACAAAGAAAAGAGGGAAAAAAGAGAAATAAATCGCCCAAAGGCCTCTCGACTGCTACTGAAAACTACTTATGACCATCGAAATTCGATTAAACTTTCCCATCCGTCAGAATTTTCAGCTGTTTCCCGCGACCATACACATTCGCGTCAGCAGAAAGATGCTCCACCTCGCACGCAGAGCGCCGAGCTTATAAACTATATGTATATTTACGGGCGAGTGGACGCGTACCTTTCATAAAAAAAAAAAAAGTGCGCGCGACGCGTTTAGATGCAGTTTCGAAATAGCCGCGGGCGCGCTGTAGTGTCCCTCCCATTGTTCCATCGAACGGGTTGAGCGCGCGCGAGCTTTAAGCTCCGATGCATCGCGGCGCGGCGCGGGGCAGGACACGAGGCGAGCGCGCCGAGCGAGAAAAAAGGCGGGACGCGGTGACGAGGGGCGAGGAGGAGGGAGACAAAAACATAAAAGAGCGACGGCCGCGCGTTATTTTGTTATAGGCTTGCAGCTGCGCTTGAATGACGCTTGATTGACCAACGCGTGTTTAGCAAACATTGCACCTCGGCCCGATGACTTGCTCCGCTGGTTTTTGCGTCGTGCGCTCTTTTGCATTAGTTGGCACTTTCGGAACGAGGAGAGAGAGAGAGAGAGAGAGGGCCGACGAACGATTTTTGCAAATCCGGAATGGAGAAGTGGTTTTATAGGCTTTTTTTCGAGAGCTTCTGAGGGTGTGGAAATGCAAGCTTGATTTTGCTGTCTTTCGGTATTTCGTCTTGATTGCAGATGCTCTTTTGTGGTAAGATTATATGTGAGTCGGGTAAAAACTGTTTTGATTTTTTCAAAGTGAAGACAAGACAAACCTCTATTAGAAAATGATTGAAGGTATTTTATGCTTTGATTGTTATGTTCTAAACAAAGTAATTATTTAAAGTTATAAAACTACATTTCGTATGAGATAGTTTGAATAATTTTACTCGGGTCTTTTAAAATTTAAGAAAATTTTATGCATAAAAATATTAACATAAGCCAAAAAAAATTGATCACTTCAGCCTTTTGAAGATCACTATCTTAATTAAATTTTTTATCAGGTTACATTTTTATAAATTTACGTAGTTTTGCATGACTTTTAGTAGCAATCTACGTAAGAAATTTTCTCAGAATAATCTTTGAATATCATCTAATCTATAATGTGTTAAAAACCATAAACTTTTACAAACTGTTAATAGATTTGATCTAGTAAATAAACGACTATTTTAAAATTATTTTTTTGTTTAAAATCTATATTAAAAACCAAAATTAGTTGTGAATTGTTTTTATTTAAAAGTAAAAAGAAATATTTGAAAATACTTTTTTATGCATGACACAATATAATAAAAAATGATTTTTAAAAAAACGAATTAAACTAAAAATTTCTAAAATAGTTTCCACATCATAAGATGTTCATTATAATTCATAGTTCTAATTCTCTCCCCAAATGTTCAATAAGACTTAATAAAAATCTGTTTCTAATTTCAGGATCCTAATTTTATTTTCCATGCGCACACAAATAATCTCTTCCATTGCAATCCCGGGCACTAATCACCATATCCCGCCAATTCATATCTCTCGCTGCGCCGCGGTGGCCGTTTTGCAACGATTCGACTTTTTGTGTCGCGTGAGCACAGGAGGAATTAAAGCGAACGGAATAATTTCCGCGCGCCGCAGTTCCGCGCGAAAGTACAAATGCACCGCCCGCCGCCGTAAAGTTATAAAGAGTCGGCGGAATTACCTTTGTAAATTGTAAATTTTCCGTTCGCCTCGGCAAGTGGCGCCCTGGACTTTTCCCCGATGTTAATCGCTACATCTTTCGCTCATTCTCCCTTCCCGCGAGAAATTTCCGGCGTCTTTTGAATATTCAGAGGGAACGAAAGGAGATGGCGGAAATTCCGAAGCGCAAGGCACAGATGTACTCTTATATATATATATATATCAGGCCAGTTGGTCTTTCATTCATATGGCTGGCTTGGTGCATTACGGGACACGTTGTGACCGTTCCGAGTCAGGACCACAGTTGTAACGCTTATAATGACGGTACAGAAGATTCATTATTAATTTAAATTAGTGAATGCACTTCATCGTGTAATATTTACTTTGAAGTTTTATTATTTTAAATTCTTCATTTTTAGCCCCGGGAAACACATTAAAAGAACTGTTTTTCTCGTCAAACAAGTATTTACGAAAGGAGAACTAAAAACACATTTAATCATTGTGTATTGTACTGTTCAAAATATCGTTGCAAAGTGCACTTTCAAACATTTCGTCGAAATAACTGAACAGCAAAAAACCTCATTGAAAGGCGTGCTTTTACCTTTTCTAATTATAAACAAATTTACACAAATTTGGAGAATTTATTCATATAGAAATTAAGTACTATTATTTAAGTTATTATTAAATAACGCTTAATGAATTTAATTGTCAGTGAAAATTTTATTTGTAACAAATTCTACTAAATTTTACCTCCCTTTGTTAATTATTCTGCTTTATTTGAAAATTCTCAATTCCGGTAAATTCTCTGGAATCGGTCTTTAAAAAAAAGCTCTTTAACGCGAATTGATAATTAATTAATAACACAAGCACTGCAACTTTAAAAAAAGAAAATCGTCCGGCAAAGTTTGCAAAATTAAATTTCTTCCTGAAAATTATATGTTACCTCCTTAACAATGACGTTTGACAATGCCGGGAAAATTTTATCTTCCCTCCTAGGCACCGGTAAGAAAAATGTTCACCTGTCGTGCCTCAATTTCATGTTCCACTGGTACTTGCTGGGTGTGACACATTCAACTTCGTCCCCCTGCCTCCTTTGCCCCCTCGTCGGCCCGATTCCCTCCGCGCGATTCGCTCGGCTTCGCGCGGCGGCGACATTCTTGTGAATTCACTTCGCCGAGTCTATTTTATCTTTCATCAAAAGCGCTGCGCGAAGCTTTGTCCTGTTGACCATATTTCTCTGATTTTTAGCTCTGCCCCTTTCTCTCCCCTTTGCGCTACTATACTTTTTTCCTCTAATTGATTTATGAATTCAGCCTCTCGTATATTTACGCTGCAAAGCTAACGCAATGCACTCATTCGAATATTGAAACAGAGCTCTTCTTTGTCGTCAGCGCTGAAAATGGATTTTCGCTAATTTAATTTGGTTAATTTTTTTACGCCTGCTCATTTGTCCGGGGATGAACTCGTTTCATCGGGTATTTATTCAATCTTTGAGGAATTTATTTGCGGCATAATTTAATTTCACGCGCGATATGTGAGCTCGCTATATCGAACTATTTTAGGAAAATCTCAGTTTCAGCCTTTTCGTAATACGTTAAAACAATCATATTCGCTTTTACATGGTAATGTTGAATTCGTATATTATTCAAATGTAATCATTTACGTGTGTACGGTTCCATATATTATCATAGTTAAATGCTAATCCGAAAACCGAATAGGTTTATACACATGGGTTTGCGTACGATCTAACTTCATTACGTTCGAATGTAAATAAATTTATCAATTTTTTTTACAAAGAAACTTTTGTGTTTATTTTTGGCTGATTTAAAAAATATTTATAGTCTTTTACAAATTACATTTCTATATTATTGCAAGCAAGAAAATGTAGCTTTTGAAATATTTATCAAGAATAGAACGTCTCAGAAGAGCTTGGTTTGATTTGAGATTGGTATAAATTTTTCATCAAAGAACTCTTATAGAGCGTGAAACTGGTACATTTTTTATAGTTTAACAATTTTAAAATCGCTGATGGAACGTCTCAGCTATCTGTCATCTTAAAACGGAAGGAGACGTTCTAAAAAAAATTTAAAAAAAAACTTACTTTTTCCTAGAATACAATCAAGTAAAAATATTTGCTAAATCACTGTCTCATATTAAAATCGTTAAATATTATGTTTAATTCAGTAGAATTTGTAAAAAAACGCATGAAGAAAACGTTTAAGGAAGCATCGATGTAAAAGAAGATACAGCTCATGTTGCAGTCTACATCATTCATTTCAATCAAACGGAGTGCTTCTACCTGAGGGTTCCATCGAATTGAATTTCTGCTTGGATTCGTTTAAAATAGTGTTCAGTCAGGGAAAATTAGTATTTATTGGATTAGCAGCTGCAAGGACATAATGTGCGGGCGACAGATAAGAACTCAAGAACGATTTGCGTTTTACCGAAGATCACTCCAACCCTGTTGGAAATTTTCACCATTCTTTGGCCAATTTTTTTACGAATTGTTTGTTAATTGGCAAAATTTGGTCAACTATTAACGAAATGGCTAAAAAGAATCGTGAAATTTCCCACAGATCTGAATTAATTAGATAAATAAGTACACGTCAATTGTATATAACACTTCAACTCAGAACAAACGAGATTAAAGTAAACTAAAAAATAAATATGAAAAGGGAAAAAAGAAGGCGATGTCTGCTTTTTCTCCAAATCTTATCGACGGAAACAATAAAGCGTAGTCAAAACATCTACAATTTTGCGGTTTCCTCCAATCGCTTTTCGAGAGGATCATAATTCTTAAACCTATACAGCGTTCCATACATTTCGCCGTCGACGGCATGTAGCAAAATTGACCTCACGAGTCTGCACGCGGCCCCTTGTCCGTCGGGACACTGAAAGCTTGCGGAAAGGTTTTCCGCAGGTGCGGACGATCCTCGCTGAGAGCGCCCTTCGCTCACCGGCAAAAGGGATACGTCCTTTACTCTCGTCCTGTGCGGACCTAAGTTCGCTCATCGCCGTGAAAGGGAAGCCTGAAAAAGACGTTTGCCGTGATTTCGTTTTACTATATTAAAAAAAAAAGAAAAAAAAAACGAAGTTACACGGACTCCAGCGCACAACACGTTTCGGTGCTAAATCGAAAACAGTTTTATTTTATTAAAAAAGAACTAAAATCTTCATCTCTTTTTTGACGGCGCTAGAACTCCTTCAATTAAAGTGAATCAAAGAGAAATTAAACCTCAAACAAAGCTACATTTCCACCTTATACAGCATGCACCAAGTATAAGGGTTGTTTTTTCTCATCAAAATTTAACAATTATACAGAAAACCATTATCTCTTTAATTTTCTTTTTAATTATATTAAATTTGGCGCTTTTCTTAAAAAAATACACAATTCCCAACTAATTTTAATGACCTCGGCAAATTGCCGACGCGAATTTCGAATTTATTACACTCGAAGCAAAACAAGACTATAACTCAAGCCTTCCCCAGGACGTATAACTTGAGCGCGAACGCGAGGCTAAAACTGTCAATGCGGCGAGGGGCCAGCAGCAGAGCGAACCTGTTGAAAGCTCCCCAGCCGGCGCCCAAATTTTTTTTTTTCCCGCGAGGAGCCTCCGGCCGCCCCGCGGGCAGCCTTGATTTTCGACCGAGAGCAGCTTTTGCAAAACTTTTCTCATCTTCGCGCGTCCGTCCGGCAATGCGGCGGCAATAACTCGGAGCCGCGTCGCGGAAGCACTCGAGGACAACTGCGCGAAACTGGCCGCGGTACGGCACTCAGTCACCTTGTCAGGGCCACTGTCCGCGTCAAAACCTCGGGTTATTTCAACCACCCCACCACCCCTCGCCCCCCCTTTCCGCGAGGCGTTTCGAGTTGAGCTACTCGAGTCGTATCGTAAAAGCGAGCGGCCCTGGACAGGATTGTTATGGCGCGCGAACGCGGAAATTCGCTGCCGCGCTGTTCTCCGGCGCGCCGTCGGGTGGAATTATTTTTCAGGGGTCATTTTTTATACGACCCCGCGCGCGCCTGTGTGTGTGTCTGCGCGTCTGCTTCTTCTCCGTGAAACAATTGGCCGCGCGAAATAAAAGGCCGTGGGATGAGAGCGACGCGCGGATCTCTGCCGGGAATATATCGTTGTATAAGTGAATTTCTTTTCTTCTCGTCTCGTTTTTGTTGCCGCTTTGATGGCTCCGGGAGAATTGCGAGAATGGGGGATAAACGTGACTTTGTGCTTTTCTTTCCCTCGTATCGAGAAGTAATTAAGGCCTTATTAGTTTTCTTTTGTCGCCACCTTTTTTTTTTGTAATGTCATCGATATGAGACAGGAAAGATTGAAAATGAGTTTCTAGGGTCTTTTATGAGTTGTCGAATAAATTCATTGGAGTGTCTTATTGTACGATATCTTCTTGATAAGAAGTTTTTTTTTAATTAATAAATTTAAAATCATTTCGGTTATGATATAGTTAAATATTTTAGTTCTATCGATTATGTTTAAAATAATTTAATATTGTAAGCTTTTGTGGTGCTTTTAATACCATGGACTTTGACTTTCCGATACCAGTACTAATTTTATCGAATATTTATGAGGTGTCAAAAGTGAACGTAGTAGCAGTTCCATACGCTCTAATTTACGATTTCAGAAATATACTGTATTACAAGTTTAATATTTAGCAAATTAACGAAAACCTAATTACGCACAGCGCCAAAACTCTTATATACATTCTACGTCATTAGTTCTTTAAAAACCGTGTAATTTGAATAATTTCTTTAAAAAGCATTAAAAAACCGGGAGCTTTTTTACGGCAGTATCACTCTTTCGTTTAAAATTGCCATTATACGTAAACACGGCCCGATTAGTAATAATATGTTAATACGTTCTCTGCGCATTGCAAAGCATTAATCAATTGCATTTACCGCGTGAATGCAAATTACGGCAATTCTCGCGCACTGCATTATCGAGTGCCTCGGCTTCGACGACGCAGTTATTCTATTTGGATGTTCCCCAATTACGCGACGTGACCATAGCTACGGCGATGATTATAATAGTCTAGGGTGCCGGAAGTAATCATTTAATAAATAATGCATCGAACATTTTCTGAGATAAATGTTTATTATTATTAATTTTGGTGCTTCCGTAAGAATCCCTTCTCAAGCAGCAAATCATTTGTTCAGAATGGTTTCGTCGATGCAATCTCTTATCATATTATTTTTTATTATTTAATAGAAAAAAAAAATTATTGTTATATGTTAGAAGCACGTTCCATTATCCGCTATTTTGGATCTTAAAACCTATTTTTGACCTCAAAGTAAGCATTAAAAATAACGACGCCATGGCGGCAAATAACAGAGATTAAGATCTGAATCTGTGGTCATTGCACTTTTTCATTTTCACGTTCTAAAAAACGTTTAACTAAAAAGAGAATTATTGAAAATCAGATATAAGAAACTAAAGTTGTGTATCCAACACTGACGTGAGAAAAACATTTCTTGAAACCAAAGAAATTAGCTTCATTGCGGGCAATCGGTCAAATATTTTTTTGATTGAAAGAAAAAATTGTTTAATTCAAAGAAATCCCTTTTTAATGGAAAGAAATTTTCTTTTTTTTTTTAGATAAAAATTTCTTTTTTTAAAGAAACATTCTTCCCATTAAAAAGGGATTTCTTTGAATTAAAGAATGTTCTCTTTGAATTAAAAAAATATTTAACCGATTGTCCGCAATGAAGCTTTCTTTGATTTCAAGAAATTTTTTTTCTCGGTAAATTTATTTGGAATTTAAAAACAACTTACTGCGTATCGATTGTTTTTCCATTAAAAGTGACTTGGAAGCGCATCATTATCTCAGAATATTTTTAATAAAATTTTAATACCAGAGACTTATAATTTTCACGCAACGTTATCATTTCCTTTACGATATTTATTTAGCAAGATAAAAAATTGCTCTTGAAAAAAATCGGGCTCGAAAAAACTATTTATTCGAATGTCACGGTGACTAATGTTTTTCGATCGGAAAGTTACACAGAGAGAAGGCCTTTGTTTCGGCGACAGCTCCCCTCGGAAGGGAAGTGCTGGTCTGGAGTAGAAGTGAAATCGTAAATTGCGAGCATAAATCTGGACTCCTCCGTCAAAGCGAACATTGGGTTAGGAATCGTGACATCGTGAGACAAAATACAGCCATTGATTACAGTGGCCGCGGAAAATCCCTGTGCTGTGCGCGCTTTCGCGCATTTTACTCTGAATACATTTCTGAGAGCAACGTTCGGCACGGTAATATTGCATTTTCATTTAAAGCTGTTAACAACAGATGCTCTCGAATGGCATATGCAATGATAAAACATTCTAATATTTCGATTCTTTTTTTAAGCATTTTTTAGAGGTTGTTTTCTCTGAGTTTTTTTCTTTAAATTAATTTATAAATGCGAAATATGAAGTTCTACTTCACTCCATTCACTAAAGTATATTTAAAGTAAGAATGAATAAACAAGTTTATTTATGCACGTAATTACCACTGAATATTTACTCGTCAGTAGTAGTTTTCTGTACGCTCTTGTATTCTATTACCGTTGCGCGTGCATCTAATTAGTAGGATTGTAACGTTGCATTTTCGTCTGAATAGACAAAACGACTTATCTCGTGTCTGTTTACTTTTCATTCCAAATCCCGGAATTATTGAAAATGTTTGTTTTTGTTTTTTGTTTTTTTCCTTCACTTATGAAAAGGAAGCGAGGGGTTAAAGGACGAGACAAAAGAAGAGTTATAATTGCTATTTTCTGGTTATATGATTTGTATAAAAAAATGAATGATAAATGAAAATATAAACACAGGAATCAAAATAGGTAGGCTGTCACTTGATGTAATTAGTGATCTTTTGATAATTAATTATTAATTATTATTATTAACTTTTAACTTGCAAATAATTCTAATTTTTAATCATAGGTTCTGCACATTGATGCTGCATTTGCAAAGCACAGAAACGAATCATTAAGTGTTGGAAAAATTGAATATATACGATCTAAATATAATGTCAAATACTAAAATTAGGATGCTTAAAGAATCAATTAATTATTCAAATACATGTCAACAGTCAAACTCAATCATCATTCCTAGAATCATCGATAGAAGATTGTATCAAATACTCAAGCACTATCCGTAAGTTAAATATGAAAATAAAATTTTTTAATACAAAATTATCAAATTCAAATATAAATTAAATCTTTTTCTAGAAATTACAGGGTATATAAAAAATGCGATAAATGAGACATCGATACCTAATTCTAAAATAAACCAAGGCTGCTTGTTTGACTGCAAAAAGTACAAATTAGAAATACGTATGCCAACTTTATCAAACATGACTGAATTCATTGTTGGATCTCATGTTAGAATTATTGGAATCATTAAATATGCACAACACCCCTATATATGGATTTTAAATAAGGAACACATCAAATTTGAATCAAAAGAAATAAAAAAAAAATAAAAGAATTGTTGAAAGGCTCATGCCTGTTGAAAAGACGAATGCAAGATTCTTTTGATTTTCAATCTGTAACTATAAATATTTATAAAAAAATAAATGCTTATTCTATGTGATAAATATTCTATAATATACATATTGTTTTATTTCAGAAAAAGATGTTAAAATCTGAATAAATCAGATGTTTAAAAATCTTGTTTAAGTTTAAAAGTATTTAAAAGTATTTTTTGTATTATTGTATTTATTAATAAAATAAATTTAATAGAAAATTTGAAGAAACTCACATTATATCCATGTCAAGTACTACTTCATTCCTAGATGTATTTTTATGTATTATTTTGTTTTTGTAAATGACATGTAACCTATATCTACTATATACCAATGAGCTACTTGGTAACGATCTGAAGTTGTTTCTAAAATCTCTATATACTAAATCGCCATCTTCTTTTATCGACCAATGAGCTGCTTGATAAGGCTCTATTCGATACTAATGGCTTACTGCCTTTTATAATAGGATAATAGGATTTTATTTAAATATATTTTCATGTTTACCTTAAATTTTAGCTTCGAACGTAGATTAAATTAATTTATTAACAAATTTAATTCTGTACAGAACAATGTACACAAATTTTGAATTTATTAATTTTACTGAATTATGGCAGGTCAATTAAGCGAAATGTACATTATGTAATTTTAGAATATTATTTATTTTTAAACTGTAATGATCACATTGGAAAATTGTTGTTATCTGACAAATTTAAGCGCTCTTATAATATGAATAAATTACAATTATTATGAAATTTAGAAAAATCTAAATTATTAATGTTTCGTATAATAATTTATTTGTAATTTTGAAACAAATGGATTAAATTAAATACGTTATTGTAAATGTGAATTATTATTTATTGAACTAAAATTAAAACTAATTAATTTTTCTGCCCTCCGGCCGGAAAGCAGCAACTTTCGGGCCGCTGCGCGAAACGAAGTTGCCACGTCGAGTAGAAAAATAGTATACACACCTTGGCCAATAAAAAAGAAAGCCTCAGATTACACGTAATTGTCGGCCGAGACATTTTTTATTTTACTGGCCTAGGTATGTAATATACTATTTTTTAAAGATTTCCTTTTGTAGATGAATTTAATATTCATTTAAAAAATATATGAAAATCTTAACATATTATAAAACTAAAATGTAAATAGAAGACTCTCAAAAATATTTTTAACGCGATTGTCGAGTGGAAATTTTTTCTCTGACGATAATTAGTACCAGCGATAAATTAAAACATAATTTTTCATGGCCCGCCGCTTAAATAATAATGAATGCATCGTAATAAGCAAAAATACGTATTCAAATTACAGTTGCCGGCGAATTCCAGGCAATTAAAATATTAATAACTCCGTTTGTGACGCTTCATCCTCTATGAAATGAAATTTTTTTCACGGCTAATTTTCCGCGAACGTTTCCGTTACAAATTATATAAAACTCGCCGCCGCACCAAACTAAATTCCCCGAGATAATTAGTTACATAATTCATGACATTATGTACTCATTTGGAAGATTGAATTTAACATTTTAATGAGGCCTTAATTTAAAATCGCTCGAAATTAGCCGCCGTACACAAACGACGAAGCGCCTTTCCGCTTTAATACTCTCCCCCCGACTCGACGCGAAAATCATAATTCAAGCGGGCTCCTCAAGCCTCGTACGTATTCCGAATTTTTTTTCCCGCCGCGACGACCCACATTGTTGTGCGGCGCGGCGTGTTCATGGGCGAGCGCTAAATTCAGCAGTCGCCGCGGAGAGTTAATTACTCTAAGACGCTAGTCGTATAATTAACGAGACGTCTTTATGAAAGCTCGAAAATTATGCCGACACGATGTTTCGCGGCTAAAAGGAGGAGGACCGCGGCTCCGCCTCCTTCACCGTAAGCACTCGCGGGGAGCAAGAGAGCGGCGTCTAGTTTGTTCCTGCTTTTTCCGCGGCCTCTCTTTTGTGGATGATATTGTGGCGAAGAAGCTTTCGGAAAAAAAATAGACGCTTGTTTCTTTTTTTTTGGTAATGGGATGCCGCCGCAGAAGGGGAAACCGACGCCGGGGAAAGAGAGAGTTTTGTTTGAAATAAATATATACAAGTGTGGCGCATACCGAAAAGCTCGAGCATTACGCTCGTCGGACTGTATAGAGTTTTTTGTACACTGCTATCAAATAAATGGCAATATGTTTGAGTGCTAGAGCTGCTGTATACTTTCGAATTGAGGATTGATACCGGATGCAAGGGGGTGCTTTTTCATTTTTCATTATTAGGCTTTTTCATTAGTAGATTTATTTTAGGATGATTTTATTATTCGCGAGCTTGTGTTATTAGTACGATGAAGGATTTCGCTATTCTTGATTTCAAATTTATCTAATTTTTCAGCTTAAAAATAATGTAATTTCTAGTTGTCTAAAAATTAATAACTCTATTAGCTATATTATTTTATTTTCTTAGAAAATTTTCAATCCTTTATAGTTATATTTTAGAGAAGACATTAAAAAGTGTTGATAAAATAATAAATACCTCAAATGTGTATATACAAAATATTGAACGGTTTTATTTTTTAGCAATGGCTTGTGAAAAATTCAATTACTTTTAAATTCAGTATAATAATATCGAATGTAAAATTTAATTTAGTTTTTGAAGAATTTTAAAAATGTAGATTATCCTGACACATTATTAAATTAATAAAAAAGAACGTTCTAAAAAATAAACTCAATAATCGATTCCTTTCCGTCAGCTATTAATATTTTACAGCGGCATTAATAATTGATAATCTGTCACCAGCGGTGTCACCACCGCGTACCAGAAGAATTTTTCTAAAAAGCTCTTTTTATCCTTACGTTTAACTTGGGCATTCCCGCATAAAGTCCATTGCACGTACAGGACTAACGGTATTGGAAATTCATTTGGGCTTTTCCGGTGCGGTGCAAACATGCAGGCCTGAATTCCAAACGCGCTCGGAATAATAACTCGGCGAATTCTCAAGCATGGAACCGGCCTACAGGGTTTGTATTAAACACTCTTCTAACATGCATGTAATAAACTTACTTCTCGGCGGTGCAGTTTTCTTCTGAGACCGTTAAATATTCAAGAGTTTACTCAATTTTATGTATGCGTTCGCTCAGTCGAAGACATTTTATCGATTACGGGTTCCGGGAAAATTTCATCAACGCCGCGTTCTTCTCGCGGGGAATGGGGTTCGTCGGCATGTAATTTCATTTAGAGATATTCAATTTTTCTTTTACGGGTTTTATAAACAGGATCTTTGCATATTTGTAGCTATTTTTTTTATTATCAAACTTTTATTGCTGTTGAATGAATTCATTTTTTTTCCACATAAAAATAAATTATATTTCCTTTAATTTTTAAGTCTTATGTGACACGATCAAGTTTTTAATTCATTTTTGTGTAATTTAAGATACATAAAATTATCTTTTTCCTATTAAACGAATTTCGAGCGAATGCCGAGTATGAATTTTCATGAAATATTCTCTATGGTAAAATCTTTTAAAATGAGCAGCTGTATTCAGTATCAATATTAAACAAGAAATTTAATATATCTGGTGATAAAGCTGAAATATCTTCTCGAAAATTCGCAGCTTTCCTTCGTTATCTGTGTTCAGGATTATAACAAAAAAAAAAAAAAAAAAAAAAAAAAAAAAAGAGAAAAATACGAACTCGAATGCCGTGTAAAGAGCCGTAAGTAGATAAGTGGTAAGTTTGGTCAGACAGTTTCTACTTATAGATGTTGGAAGTTCATCATGCGATTGTATTTAATGTCAAAATAAATATACTTACTTTCTTAAAGTTTACTGTCATTTTTAAAATATATAGTAGAATTTTGCGATTAATATTTTAATAAATATTTTAATAAAGAATCCTTTTTTTTAACTAAAAGTCGTTTTTCTCAATTGGAATATAGCAAAATGTAAATACGCTTTTAGTGAAACATTTTTTTAATTAAACATTTTTAGGGCTCAAAAATGATCTTATGAAAGTTGACTAATGAAAATTTAGTAGAGCAGTAGACAGAGGGCACTTTTTCTTTTTACGTGAAATACATAATACCTCTCAAAGTCAGAAGAGAGAGTATCAACTTTTTCGTATAGCTAAATCGATATCTTAAACGAATAAAAATAGCTTTTCACACTCTAATAATACCGGATCGTGAAAGTTTTTCATCAAATCGAAGCACGATTTATGTGGCTTCAGATATTATCGAGTTAAAAATACGATTGGAGAAATAAAAAAAAATGCTCGGCAACAAATGGCCGAATGAAATGTTCTATATCCGGCGAGCGGCCCGAACGAATTATTCGCCGCAGGTGTCGACGCTCCTCCCCTCCCTCTTCGCGCGAGATACAAAAGAATCGATTTGCGACTCGAACGAAAAAAGTGATTTTCTGCCTCGAAACAATCGTCGGACAAATGAGACGATGGGGTGGCCTATCGTCGTCGGGGAGACTCGGATTCTGGCCTATCGCGGTATGTTTGCTCGTTGCTTCGCTCCACGGGAACCGGTGGTCGGCTGCGGTGCGCGACTCGCAAAGGGAATATCTAAATAGCACGTGTGGCTTTCGAGTGCTGGTGTAAACATCGTAAATACCGCTGAAGAGTTGCTGCTCTTAAGTTTCAATGCCCGTGATTACTCGCGTAGCGGGAATTTAGAGGCGGATTTGCAGAAAATGGGATGAAATATTACGCCGCTTGCAAATTGAATTATTTTTCAAAGCTGCTTGGGACGTCGAGAACTACACCTCGTTAAAATCAGTTCAGAAAATGTGAGCTTTCCATTTGCTATTGCAAAAATATACATTCTTTAATGAAAATAATAGTAGATAATGCATGGTTCAGTAATAAAGAGCTTTAAAGTTTGATTCATTTTAAATGAAGAAATCTCTAATCTCTAACTTATTTTTTTACAAAAGTATAAACTTAGGCAAGTAGGAGTTTGTTTGCCAATAATACATCCTAAGAGGTCTTTTACAATTT
>JAWWEO010017879.1:0-22747 GCA_035582975.1 Ormyrus labotus
CTATTAAATAGCCACGGGACTTATCTATTAACTATTTTTCTGGCCATTTTCAATGCTGGAAATTCTACCAGGGTTATAGTATCTACTTTAAGATGGTGGTATTGGTTTTTCGATACAACGCAACCCCAACTTACGTGACCTTGAAATTTAAGGTCGTTTTTCAAAGCTCCAAATTTGTAAACTTTCGCAATGCGTTTGCGCATGGATGATTTATCTTCGATAATTCTGATCATTGCACGTTAAAGTACAACTCTTCTATTTTAATTTAAAAAAATATTTGATGTGCTAAGATTTTTCGACGATTGTTATTTTTGACGAATATTGGCTGAATAATGGTCAAATATTGGCCGAATATTGGTTGAATAATGTTCGATTATTGGCTGAATAATGGTCGAATATTGGCTAAATAATGATTAAACATTGGTCAAATAATGGTCAAATCTTGGTCAAATATTGATCAATTACTGTTCAAATATCGGTTGGACAATCAAATCAGACACTTCCTAGCGCTTTATGTGCTTCGGATTATAAATGCTCGGGATTTGTCACTGAATTTCGTTATCTTCAAACTGTGTCGAAGCAAAATTGATTGGCAATATGTATTACTTTCTAGGATATATTCGATCGTAGAAAGTAATACGTGGTACTAGAGATCGCCAATATTTGACCATTATTCATTCGGGCAATAGTTGACTAATGCTCCCTCATTCAGCCAATTGTTGACCAGTGTTCAGCTAATATTCAACCATTATTCAGCCAATATTCGACAAGTACTTGGCCAATGTTTTTCGACCAGTATTCAGTCATTAGTCCGTCAATATTCGACCAGTGTTCGATCATTCGGTCAATAGTTGACCAGTGTTCAGCCAATATTCGATCATTCGACAACATATATAATTGACTATTTGTAAATTGATTTCAGTACTTTTTTTTTTATTTTATTTAAAAATTTTATGCCTTTCTGGGAGATTATCTGTCAAATAAATAGTACTTTTGATACTTATATCACTTTTCAATAACACTTGTCAAAAACATTTTTGATATTTATATTACCAAAAATGAATTTGTAAAAATAAATCATATTGTATTTACAACCAAATTATAGATAAGTTTATTTATGAAATTAATTTTATTTTTATAACGTAGCAATCATTATTCTTCGATTTTCAGAGGATTTACGCTACTTATTTTAACATTCGGAATAGTGAATTCCTCTTCTCTCTGAGGAAATATCTTCCGCGTTTCTTCGGCGTTGGATTGTCGCATTCTCTCTCGGCAAATTGAACGCCGCCACCATAAGTGCATGAAACTTGGCCAACTTTTCAGAGTCGCTCCAGCCGGTGTTCATAATATCTCCAGATATACCTATTTTAGGTATTTTTTGTTAATTCACCGCCGCGCTATTTTCAGGAATAGGAATTTTTGGGATGATTTATTTATCTATTCGGTTTGCCTATAAAATAATAATCGCTTTCATTTAAAATGATTTTAAGGGCATTAATAATTGCAGAATAGAACTTGTATATGTAGTTCTGAGCGAAACGTTCAAAATCTACTGAAATAAACCACAAAATTGGCTAATTTATGACTGCGAAATAAATTCATCAATTTAACCGATCAAATTTCCACCAGCGAATCATTTATTACACTCACAATTCTACCTGCATAAAAAAACCCTTAAGAGATATTTTTACTTCGATTCCAGCATTAATTTCGCAGCAGATCGCGTTGCCTCTTTCGCGGAGTAAATCATTCTAACGACGCCGATGCCGATCGGATAAAAGTCGAAGACCGGCGTTCATTACGGCCTTCACAGGTACAACCGTAATTGGCGTTATTGTGATATAGTCGAGAAAGCAGCGACCTCCGCGTAGCGACGGACGCAGCTCTCGAGGAGGATAGCTGCCGCGGCGTCCTTTCGCCGCTGACGCGCCTCTCATCGATCGCCCTGACGCTTTGCAGCCGCACCGACTGGTCGGCCCAGGCTCTCTCAATCGTCTGTTTGCCGCCGGATAATAGACGTAATTTACTAGAACAAACACGGACCGCGATGCCAGATTTCGTTTCGCCGTTTGTAAAATCTTCCGATTGCAGAATAAATGCAGGGCCCTTCAAGATTTCCATTGGTTTTTTGTTGCTGTAATTTATTAACTGAACTTTTCTCAATCGTTTCTGCTTCCTTTTGCACGAGAGATAAGAATTTTAGCCTCCATGGATTTGTTGAAAAATTGGAAAGATTTTAACGTTATCCGAAAGCTGATAAGTTGAAGAATATTAAAGCAAAAAAAGAAAACTTAATATTATCACCGCCACAATATTTATTTATGTAAAATAAATGTTTGAATTGTACGCGCGATGTCAGTTTGCATCAAGTCGATCTTGGCGCAACATGGACATGATTTCTTGATGCGTATGAATCAAACTACTAAATAAACAAATCATATATATTGCTTGTCTACTGAAATGCAAACGAGACTAATTAAATTTTCATTTGGTTGATTATTATAATGATTAACGAACTTTTGTTACTAAAACTGCCCATTAAGTGAGTATCCTAATAAGAGTCTATAATTTTCAATTGAACTCTTCCTCTTTTTCCATTTTTGTATTATTAAAACCATTACACATCCTTTAATTCTGAGATGCACATAAAGCAATTTTTATAAATTTAAAAATTAATGCAGATAATTCATTAATCGGTCACTTCATTATAAAGTTTAATTAAAATCCATTATTACTAAAATTCCGCTTACCGTTCACTTAATAATAATGAACACGGAGAATAAACTGTCAGCGCACTACGTCAACGCAGCAAAAAATTATGTGCGTCCAGGGGTTTAATAACGAAATTTTCATAAGTATCTGTACCGCGCGCGCGCATTATCCATTTGCATAATTAATAAATTGTACAGTCAGACGTGCTGATAGCGCAGGCAAAACAAGCGTACGCTCGGTAAAAGGGTTAAATTTTCGAATTTACACGACGGCGGCGGAGGCTGCTCGATCGTTCGGGGATTACGGACAATGTGCGAAGAGTGGGAGGGGATGGGCAAAAGAGAGGAGGGAATCGAAGGGAGCAGGGCAAAGCGGATCACCCGCGTAATTTTCAGCACGAGCTCGTTCGCTCGCCGTGCCGGGGTAGCCTAAGCAAGGTCCCTTATTACATCTTAAACGCATGCAAATTAATAAATGCATTTGCATATAGATCGACACATTGCTGCAGCCTTAGCCGCCGATTCAGCTGGACTTTTATTTTACTCTCTTTACCCGTTGATCCTCCTCTCTATCGTGGATTCCGGATTAAACGTGATGTTAATCGGAAAACAGGGCCAGATAAGACCGAGAAACTCCCTCCGGCTCTCTCTCTCTCTCTCTTTCTCCCTCTCTCTTTCTCTTTTCGTGTAATGCCGAAACGGGAGTAGAGTTACGGGAGATTTATATGACTATCTCGGTGCGTTCATCTGTGAAAATGACTTTTCGCTTTGGTCTCGCTAAGTATTATTGATTTTCTTCGAACTCAATATTTCTTGGGAATTTTTGTATGAAATAAATTTTACTTTTAATAGTAAAAATAATTGCTCCTATTTATAATAAGTGCTGCGTTTGTTACAATTAATATAAAAGTTATAAACATCGTAAAACTGTTACTTATTCCCAAAACTGACGACTTTGCCGCGCACCTTTAAAAAAAATATCAACCTATAGGAAGCAATGCAAATCAGACAATGAAAAACGCTAATCTTTCCAGTAACAAATTGAGAGAGAAAAATTCAATGCACCGTAATCTAAGTACAATGTAAACCGGGAGCGATCCCTTATTCATGCCTGCGTTTTTGCCGGCGCAGAAGCAAGCGTCTGGGGAAGATTATGATCGGGCGAGCAAGCGTTTACGGTCCGAATAATGATACGGTAAGTGCGCCCCGAAAGTTTCCCCAGGATTTTACAGGTAAGCGCGGGGCGGCGTAACGCCGGGGGAAACGGGAGGGACAAGTTTGTTACAAACGTGCTTATTAGGAAATTTCGAATTTCAATTCCCTCGGAGACGTACTCCTTGCGCACCTCTCAGGCCTGCGTTAATTTAAGCGCGACACGCTGTACGAGAAGCTAAATGTTAGAAATTTGGAAATTTTAACGAACGCAACTTGCGTGTAACAGTATTCTGTAAAGTTTAAGACGTAGTTCGGTGGTGTAATGGTATTTGGGACTATTATTAACTGTCCTTTTGTTAAATATAGTAATTGTAATACGACAACTTTTACGTATTTTATAAGATATTAAGCTATTGTGTTAAAGTGGAAGAATTTAAGAATAAATTGAACAAGAATCAAAGATATAACATCGAAAATTTTTATAAAATAATCTGCAAGTTATTCCAAGATTATGACGATTCGTTTCTCGGTTATACGTAAGTTATAATATAATAAAGTTATACTATTATTACAATCATAATCTTCTACGAAATTGAATTTCAGAATTTCTTTTCAGATTTCTCTATAGACTGAAATTTTATTTCTGCTATTCAAAAAGGACAAAAAACTTTTTGAATAAATAAAGCAAGAAATTTTAATATTAATAATATCTATTTTCATGATCTATGACGCAAGAGAACAATTTTTTACACGAAGCGGCAAGGTCTCCGGAGCCCCTTCAGGGCGCATAACCCGAAAAGTGGAAGAAAGAATCTTAGCTCGGGGTTGAAGTGGGCACGTCTGGTCCGGTAGGAAAGAAAAACGCAGGGCGACATATCAAGAAAATTGAGAGGTAGAAGGATATTCGTCGCTGAGCTGTCAAATTCAGGAATATCAGCTCTCTCTCTCTCCTCTCTCCCCGCACACGGACACCCAATCGTTCCAATGGAGAGTACCAAAAGGGTTAAAAGAGTGGACACCGGATTGAGAGCTAACGCAGCTGAGTTCACTCGCACCCATTATCTATCCGCTGAACGGCGGTCACTTCGCAGTCCTGACCATCAATTTCATCGATATATTCCGTTTGGAAAAAGGGAAAAGATTAAAGAACGTGAGTGATTTGACTAGATAGTGTTTTAACAAAAAAAAAGTTTTATCGCAAGGTTATTTCAGTGTTGCTCGATTTAATAAAAAAAATATTGGCCGCGTCAATTGTTTATGTGCACTTTTTTCATCTAAAGATTTTGTCTAAAAAAAATTGTAAACATAACTAATATTGGATTATTTAAAGTCCTGGATTATGATAAAATATTATTGATCCAGGTACAGGCCTCGGTGACTATTTTTCGTTGAAATATTTGTAAACCTTTTGTAGACGCATTATACAGGTATCTTATTTTATCTTCAACTAGCTGTGCTCGTGAAGTCAGACGAATCAGACAGTTATGCATTGTGAAAAGATAACTTGTTTACTTATTAGAAGTGCTGAGTAGTATTAATCACTATATTAAAAATATTACGTTATACATAAAAATATATCTTACTTTACAAAACTTTAAACGGAGTTAGAACATTTTTTTCTACTTGTAGGACCTCCTTGACCAAATTTTACTTTTTTTTATTTTTAACAACAAAATAAAATTTTCGTTTTAATTTTGTAGATTTTTAGTCATTAGAATAGCATCAATTTCAAACGATATGAAGTTAAAAAATTCTTGTGTTTAATTCACGAAAATTTAAAAATTGTAAAATTTGCACGTTGGGTAAAACTAAAATTCTAAAATTAATATTTTTTGCATCGAAATAACCAAAAGAATTCTGGTCTATCTCATTTTAATATATAATGTAATTATGATATAAATAAGTATGATTAATATAATGAGATCACAAAATAGGTACATAACTCTCTTAAATATAAAATTAGTTACAAAAAAAGGCGTAATAAGATGGTGTAAAAAAATTGATCTACTTGCTCTATATTACTGATAAATCTTTACTTTATGGACGACTTACAAAAAATATAACTTGAATCACTCTTGATGAATGTAGTTATTTTCAGAAAAGCTGAACTTTTAGCATTAATTTAATAGGAAACAATGAAATAATTTTTTGCTTTACCTGTAGTACTAGTTCTACATTTTTAAGATTTTTAAAACAGAAATGAATGGCTAAAACACTTTATACATTCCATAAAAAACAGAAATATGAAGGAAAACATAAATTAATGTTGACCGATCATCTATTCCTTGGTATTTTCAATTTATAGATTGCTTGGAAAACATACATACGCATAAGTTTCTTTGTGTGCTAAACTTTGCACGTCAATCGATTATTATTAATGAAGGAAAACTGCGTACGTGACTTAATTCTTTATGACCGTAAATAATTGTACAGTGCATAAAATAAAATCAATTCTTATTCGTTGTCATTTTACGATTCTTTCTTTTACGATTGAAAATTTGGTTACCAAATGAAGAAAATTCTTTTTCTTATTTACTTTATAAATATTTTCAAGTACACAAATGAATTATGCAATTCAATCATTCTTTTTTAGTTATTAAATTTACTATTATTATTTTATACATCACGTACACTATATATTCTTCCAATTTTTGTATATAAAAAAATCTAGGTTAGATTTTAAAAAATTTGTTTATCAGTAAGACGGTGTCAATTGTAAGTAGAGTAAAAAGGAGAAATCATCATCTGTTCTGTCGAACTCATAAACATTAGAATAGAATGAGGTCTTTGAAATACGAGATTGTCTATTATGAATGGACAATGTGGTGCCTTTTGGCTTTTGTGGTTTTCTAAGTTATGGGAACAAGCACGAATACTTCATTGTGAGAGCTTGGCGCTGTGCGTCGGATCTATGTCCTTTCGATATCGAAATAATGACATGACACGAACGCAGTGGGTGAATTTATTTCTAGAGTTTTTCCCTCATAATTCTTTATACCGATTGTTTGCATTTCGATTTTTAGATGTTTGGATTTCACTCAACTTATCTTGCTAGAATAATCTAGTTAATTTTTAATTCTAGAGGAAAAAATATCTTATTTTCAACGGATTTAATTATTGAAGTGACGCAAAATTAGTATTACGACTTAATTGATAATGCTTTTAAAATAAGTTGGAAAATATAAAAGTCACTGAAAATTAAAATTAAATTAAAATTATTTGAGATTAGAAAAAAAACATAGAAGGAAACTTCAAATGTGTAGACACATTATCATAATTAAAGACCGCATATATATGTAGATTGGTGCCAAATTGAAATACTTTAGTTTCATCAAAATTTTGTTAAATATAAAAATGATTTTTTATCAATTGTTAAGGTGTTATTAAATTTATGGCACAATTTATAGTAATTCGTTCTCTTACATTTTGAAGGAGGTCTAATCCTTTTATTAAAATGAAATTTAAAATTCAAGTATATTATAAGATTAAAGTTATTATAAAATTATTTTAGAGAGAAAATAGTCTCAGTTTTAGTTTAGCTTAATTTACACTCCAATTTTGGAAATGAACAAAAATATACTCTACTCAAACTTTGCAAGTCAACATTTGCATTCTACACTGTAATCTTAAATCAAGAGCTGAAATGGTAGCCAAAGAAATTAGCATCTCTCCCGAAACTTGAGCTCCGCGGGGCTTGTATTATTTAAAGGCCGATAATTGCTACAGCAAGTACCGAAAGGTTAGGAAGAGAACAGCGAACTCGGTACAGTCCGATATATTTTCTCTTTTTCTCCGTGTTAGCCTTCGTACAGAAAACTCGTCGCTTGGCTCGTGTATAACGCGCACTCCGGCAAACGTAGAGCTTGTCTACCTCTCTCTTTCTCCCGAGGTGGAACTAGTCTCACCTAGATCGGCTCTTGGGAGTCTCGCGCGCGATCGGCTCACCTGGTCTCTCTTATGCGTTCTCCACACGGACGACGACAAAACTTCGCGGCGCGGAGAGAAGGACGGAGAGCTTAGCGCGGAGGCAGTCGGCCGAAGTAGGGAGAGAAGGAGCCAGAGGAGGAGGAGGAGGAGGTGGAGAGACCAGACAAGAAAGAGCGAGACGAGAGAGGAAAAGAGAGACTCCGGTCTCCGGCGGTAACCGAGAGGAGAGGAGAAGAGCGCCACTAGTGTTGTGACGGCGAGCAGCGGCGGCGGCCCACACGATTGAGTCTGCTGTCTCTCTGCTCTCATCACTGTGTGGCAACGCTATCTATCTTTACCGCCCTGTGTGTATTTCGCGCCTCTCTGTGTAGAAACGTATAATACGAGCCGGTAGATCGGAGTCCCGCTGTCCTGCACGCAGCACCGAACGAGCGGACGTCGCCGATTTCCTTCCGGCCAGTGCGTCGGGCAACCCAAAGTTTCAGCAGTTCGCCCAGTGGCTGTTCCTTCTCTCTGCCACCTTTAGCCGAAGACAAATCGACGAGCGAGCGAGCCGGTCGCCTCTTTTGCTCCAGATTGATTGCCATTGTGTAAACCGAGATCGAGCTTACATCAACCGTATTTTTAGTCGCGAAATTTTGTTTTCGTTTTCTCGTCACGCGACGCGCCGAGCCGCCGATCGCACATTTGGAGAAATTGCCTTACGATTTTGTTCTCCAGACTAGATAGGTTTTCTCCACGCTTACGTCAACTTTATTTTTAGTTGCGTCAAATGAAAAACTTTTTTGCCTCGTCGAACGATTGAAAAATCCGCTCTCCGGCGAAGAGGCTTTCGGAGACTTTGGAAAATACGCCGGTAAACAAGCTGATAAGCTCGGTGATTAGCTAATCGATTGCAAACTGTCATTGAAGTTATTCAATATCGTTGGAAACGAGTAAATTATAAATCATGTAAAGAGGTTTCGCCGTTCGTAAAATCGTCGATACCGATTTTTCACCTCGCAATGTAACAACCGAGCTTAATCCACGCTAAAATGCTTATCTCCCGGTAATCAACCGCAATTCCATCGATCAGCGAGGCAGCAAAAATCGAAGGACCGCTGATAAATCGGCGCCGCGCTTCCCGAGCAAAGTCGATCCGCAGAAAAATGGAAACAATTCTTGCACAAGAGTAAATTGGATGAGTAATCGAGGATTTAAGAGAACGGCGAAAGAAGACGAAGCAGAAGAAGAAGAAGAGGAGAAGACGAACGGGCGACGCTAAGAACCAGATCACGTCGAATGCTTCGTGCGTCCAGCCGGCGTCCTTTTCGTCGTCGTCGCCGTCGTCGTCGCCGCAGCAGCTGCAGCCAAGATGGATTGGTACGTGATGCGGCGCAAGCGCAGAGTTTTGCTTTTACTCCCGTTTCTTTTTTTTTTCTTCCCCGGGGAAAGAGAAATTTCGCTTTTAACGCGAGTCGCGCTCGGCTCGGTTCTTATTTTTTTTATCCTGCGTCTCGACGGAGAGGTTATACGCTCGAGTGATTCTTTTTCTCGGAATTTTTGACAATTCTCTTGGAATTGCATGTCCGTCGATTAGCTTTGCGTAGTTAGCGCACTTACGGATGCCGGTGCAAGTCTTTTGCATGCTTATAGAAAACTGAATTAACTTTTCGTAGACTCGCTTGATAAATATTAGAAAAAAATAATATCATTTTTATTGTGCGTTAATCATGATTTATTTGAAAGTCGGAATCATTTCTAACGCGCGTATAAATTTGAAAATGACATTTTCCGCATATCATCAACACACTTTCTTCAAATAGACGTTCGAATCGGCTATTATTATTTACATTTCGGTTACTACTCTCTAAGACCCATTCGGATGCAAATGAGTGTTTTAATTTTCGCTGAGCACACACGTGCTCGCCTTCCGGATTTTCTGTTACCGCTGATGAGTCAGCGGGAAAAAGAAGTTCTTATTTGGGCTCTCTTCCATTTTCTTTTAAATGATGGAAGACGAGTGGCTATAAAGTATGAGGACTTTTATATGCGCCTTTTTTATTAATCGAGATTTTACGATGACACTTAACACTTTCTTTATTGTTTTGAAAAAACTGTTTACTGCAGGCTTCGGTCATCAATTGTTTGAAGCCTTCTGCTCAATTTGAATGTTGAAATGAAGGATTTAAATATAGATGCTTCGCAGAAGGCATTAAAAATCTTTATTGTTTAGTCGACCGCAGAATTTCCATTATTAATTTATGATTTTATAATAACCCATGTGTATTACTATTTTTTTTTTAAACTTTCCAAATCAATTGAATTAATTGGAAAATTTAAAAAGAAACCAATTATTATTGTACACTTAGTGCCTTCAATCTTACAACTCACGATAACGTAGAAGATGACACAAGATACTTGTTTCTCTTGACTCATTTCATTGACACAAAAAGACACTCTAGTACCATTGATAAAGAAGTGTTTGCTTTCTTTTAATAATATTTTTAAATTTACCGACTCTCGTATTCAATTCACATTTATAAATAACAATAAAAAAAAACTCGCAATCTAAATATTTTAATCCGCTGCAGTTCAACCCAACGCGAAATACAAAGCGAGAGCATCGCAAAGTGAATTTCCCAGAAGACTAATATTAATGAAGAGCCGACCCGTTCCATTGATATGATAAACAGCTCCGTAAACCTCTGCTCCCGAAAAAGAGGAATCGTCCGAACTTTAGCCGCTATTCAAGTTTTCGATTAGCCGCCGCCGCCGCACTTAGAATCACCGACAGGCGTCCATTCGGATCAATCTAAAAGCGGCGTTTCGCTCGTGACGGCAATTCCCGGAATCTTTTACTCGTCGCCGGCCGGAGTGCAGCTCGTTCGGCGCGCCGCGCGGAGAAGGATGAATAATCGATCTGGTCGCTTGGCGCCAGGGCAGTTTTCGCGAAGGGGAAGCGGAGAACGAGAGAGAGAGAGAGAGAGAGAGAGAAAGAGAGCCGAGGAGAATGACATTCCTGGGCCGCGCGCTCGCTCGCCGGCCGGCGCCCAACAACCGCGGGCGCCTTCTTCTCGCGTTTCACGCTGCGCGTCGGCTCTTGTTACGATTAATTTCGAGGCATAAATAACCTTTCCGGCCTGATCCATCTCTCCCTGCTGCCCCCCCTCTCTCTCTCTCTCTCTCTCTCTCTCTCTCTCTCTTCGTCTCGCGGCTCGGAGAGAACAATAAGCCCGAGTGTGCGTACGCTCGTGTCTGTGTGTATACGAGAGGGGCCCGGCGCCTCTCTTCCGCGCATACTAAGGAGTCCTAGGCATAAATCATTCATAGGTATATAAAGTCCGGCCGCGCGCGCGGAGAGTGATGCTGCCGCGCGCGGGGTTACGGGGAGGCGTTTCGGCTCCGCGAGAGCCACACGGAGGGAGCAGCGCGCGCGCGAGGCAGTTTTCTAGTCGCGCGTTTTTTGCGCCCGGAGAAGGAGGCCCGTAATCTCGAAGACTCCCCTTTTATTCCGCGCGGCTTCGTCTCATAACGGATGCGCATTGTTTTATTCTGGTCCCCGCGCGCAAAAGCCGCGCGGTGCTTCTTACTTTCTTCGTATCTTATCGCGCGGTGGTGCCGCTCTTCTTTTAAAGTTATGCGAAATTCTTATTGCCTTCTTTCTGGAGTCGGGAAAAGAGAAGGTAAGACATTTAAAAATCTTGAGATTCTCTTTTTTTTTTCTTGTATTTTTTAAAATACGGTATACTGAAACGAAAAATTTGTAATTCGAATTTTGGAGTATTTCGCGAACTTGGGTAATTTATCCGTTCGTTAATTTCGACTTCCATATAAAGGTGGTAGTTATATAACAAGAAATTCAAATTATCATATTTAGTAAATCTTTTATTATCATTTCGGTGTTCAATTTCTCTGATATGAAAATCATATTCGCGCTGTACCTTGTAACGTGTCAAATTTAAACGCAAAGACATTTAATTAATTAATTTGTTACCCGATAACATTAAATTTGCCTGATTTTCGCAACGGAGCCGATGAAAATTTTAATTAAACATTTTTAATACTATAATAGTTCGCGGTTCAATAAAGTTTCGCTTAAATACTTGCTAAATTTGAAACGTGTAAACTTTGTATAAGTTTCGAGTAATTTATGTGCCTACACGAATATTGCACTTAAAGTTAAACTTAATTTCTTTGAAGTATTATCCAAGATTACAATGAAAGTTTGCGGTTCGTTTCTCAAAATTTTCATCGTATGTATTTTTTGATAGATATAATTACTGTTTGAAAGTCTCGTAAAATGTATCGTTATAAGAACCTAAGAAGCTGTTAGTAACGTTAATTTTGCGCTGCAAACTTAGTTTCTTTAAGTGCTCGACGTTTATTCGTCGAAACGGAAAGATGTAACTTGCTTTCTGACATATATGTACACGCGAGTCTTGTCAGAAAGCTACTTAAAAGTTAGCCGAAGTTGCGTAAGCAGTAAAATGCAGTTCCTAATAAGAACCGTGAAGAATTTCGCTAATTACAAAACGATTTTCGATAAAGTTAGGTTCTTAAAAAAAAAAAAACAGTGTAAATTCGTGAGAAATCGCTTTTGTAGTTTATTTATAGAGTTTACGAGAATTGCATAAACTGACATAAGACTCTAAACGAAAACGGATGTTTTCGTAAGATGAAAAACGACATCGAAAACCTTTCGTAACAGGAAAAAAAAAAGAAAAAAAAAACTTTAATCCTCTTAACTTCGTTGCGAAAAATGAGCGATCTAATGAAGACATACGGATAAATTACCTTCCTCCTCCTTTTGATTTTCCTGGGCGTTACAAAATTAAGTTCTCATTCAGATGCAAATGCGCGAAAGACGCCGAGAGTCAACATATAGACTCGAACACCGAGTGCTTAGACGTGTACCGGGGGGCTTCAATATCGCAGTAACTGCCTGACTCGCAGTCAAGATTTTAATTAAGAATCCGAATGAATGGGCCGAAAATTAATCCGCGACGGCCCATTAAGGAAAGGGGGGTCGCTTGTCGAATTACTCGCGGCCGGAAAACTCGGGTGTTCGCGCCGCGGCAGCCCCGTTGCCGAAGACAAATATATTCCCGGGCGAAACCGTCGCGCGCGCGGAAATGTCATATATACTTGCAGCGCGCGCGCCGCCCCCGAATGAAGCGGTCTTAATTGCGGCGCATTAATCAATTTGCGTGGGACGCCTATTTCCTCCTTTCACGTCCGCCTCTCGGATTTCTTTCGCGAGAGGCGAATATATATATCGCGCGCGGGGAGACATATAATGAGAGAGAACGAAAAGTCGCCGCGCGCGCTGATCCGATATGTGGGATTGAAAACAAATTGATACGCTTCGGGAGATTACAAAAATATAAAAGCTTTCCGCTTGCTTTTGCTTGGGAATGACGTATCGGCTTCCCCGCGCGGCTAGTTTCCTCGTGAGCTTCCGTTAAATCGGCCGAACTAATTAATTTAATAATCGCACGAGCTCGTTTACGGATTTTAATGGAAAATCAATTTCTAAATTAATTTCAATTTAGTAAATAATTATATGCCTGCGCGAAAAGCGATAAAATTGAATAATATTTCAAAATCGTTTTAGCGGCGTGCTGCGTTACCATTACGAACTTTTTTAGAAATTCAGTACAGTGCCGCGTGTAAATTGGTTGCTTGTAAACAATTTCGCGTTCAATTAAATTTTCAAGATTGAAAACGAAATTATTTATTAACGCGAACAAGTCGGAACAATTTAACTAAAAAGTATAAATAATAAAGAACCGTTGGATATTTGGATTTTTTTTAACTTTTCAAAACTTGTTTGCTCTCCGACCGAGTGATATAACTCTAAACCCATTCATTTGTTAAGACAGAAAAAATTCAATCCGTTACAGCCTTCTCCCAATTTTATAGATCAATACCTATATATTCGCAACGCGGCCGCCTCCCGAAGATTCAAAAATATTCGTTTAAAAAATTTGCAAACGACCCGCAATCCCCGCCGCGCGACCCAAAATCGCTCTTCACTCGGCTCGGTAAAAATTTACGCCCGCAAAAAAGCCCTCTCTCGTAAAAGAAATAAATCTTTATTCCCGTCGGCGGGATTGAAAATATATATTTCGATCCCCCTCGCGCGCGCGCGCACGAGCATTCGAAATGATTTCGCGGCGCGCGGCGCTCTCGGTATATAGAGAGAACCAGTTCCCTCCGCGGGGAACGTATACTCGAAATAACAAAGCAAAAGCTCTGGCGCCATCGGTAAGTCACACAGCGCAACGAACCTCCGACGAGAGAGCAAAACGAGAAAGCGGCGGCGGGGGGAGGGAGGCGAATGAAATAAAACGGAACACACCGAGGCCGGTATATAAACGAGAAGACGAGGTATACGTACAGAGAGAGGTGGGGTGGCTGCTCTAGTCCGCGCTTGTCAGCGTCGATCATCGGTGCGCAGTGCCTGCAGCGGGCAAACGAATTCCAATTACTGTAAATACACCAGGCCGCCGCGGCGGCGGCTGTCGAGAGAGAGAGAGGCGCGCGCCGATTTTCGTTCGCGGCAAATTGAACAGCGTTTCATTAGCATGGGAAGCGACCGTTCGAGGCTTGGGCCCCGCTAATGGCGGAATATATCCGACAGCGCGCGCAAAAAGGCATGGCCCCGGGTAATAGTCGGATGCAATCCTATTGCCGGGGAGAGCGTATCTTGGCGCTGACGGATGATAAATTGCGCGGTGGGACTGTGTCTTGCTCTCGTGCGTATACAATGCAGGAGTGGTGGTGGTGGTGGTGTGCCGCTGGAACTTAGCCGCTATTAATGGGCCGACGTTAATCACGGCTTCGGGTTTTACGTTTCGAGCGGAGAGCCGCGGTGGAAATGATAGGCTAAATTGGCTTCGAATAGCTTCGGCTTCTTTGCGAACGGCCGCTGGGCAATAGGCAAGAGCTTCGGAGTATGTTCTTTGCGACGGGCTGGCGACTGGCTTACTTTTGGGCGGACTGGCTTTAAATGCATGCTAATCGCAGCGATAATCGATGTTTTTATCTTTTGGAGAATACAACAAGAGCTTATTGTTAACATGAACATTTAATGAATAAGTCTGTCGCTCTAATTGAAAACGTCTTATTTGTTTATTGCAAAAGTTCTTCCCACATTTTCCTCCTTCCTTTCGCAGTATCCCTCTTTATTCCGCGGCGACGTGTAGTATTTTTAATTATCAGTGGTATTTTTTCGACGTCTTGCGTCCCGCCTTTTTTGTGTAGAGTCAATATGGAAGTGAGCGATTGCAATTTCCTGTACACAGGCGCGCGCACTTCCACTACAAGCCGTGTCATGTACTATTTTAATTCTGTTCCAGGTAATTTGAAGCGATTGGCTGACAAAGATGCGGGAATACTCATATCCGAAGCTTTGCAAGCAAGTGTAATTTAACGTTGAGAAAGAAAGCGACAGCCGATTTCGAAGAATGCATTTCTTTATTGTCTCTCTTTTAATTACCGTCGTTTATGCAGTCCAAGACTTTTCATCGATCCGGCCGAGAGGTAAAAAAGCTCAACTAATATTTATGTAACAGTCGATCATTACGATTCATAATTGAAATAATATAATTTTATGGGCTATTTTTTACGTTTTATTGTATTTTATAAAAAGAATACGCCGAGGAAAGCTCGGCGATAAAAAAAGACAATAAAATACGGAACGATCGCTCAAGCTGGAGTACCAATTAAATCGCAGACAAATGCTTAATTGAACCTTTCAAGTTTTGAGTGGATTCATTTGCAAGAGTTCGGGATTTGTGCTTAAAGTTATATTTATTATGTAAATAGCAGTACTGCAAGATGATGTATTTCTGTCTTGATTTACAATTTCAATAGATTGATCGCTTGTAACGTTTAAAATACTTGTCCGCGATAATTCAACTGTTTTTGTGAATTGCGCTCGTTGAATCCATCACATCAATTATGAATTTTCACGTCGATTGAATATCTAATGGAACAAACAGTAAAAAATTTAGTTAAAATTCAATTTTTTTTTTAATCTAGAAACGTTTATCGTAAACGCACAATTTATTACGCTAAGAAAGCGTGGTCAATTAACTTGAAGCTTTAAACTTTTTTTTTTTCAATTAACTTTAAATGCATCGTGAAGTAAGACTTATTTTTAGAAGTATTCAAAGTTTTATAGTGGAATTGGTGTAAGTATCTTTAGTTAGCTCAATCTACTCGAATTGAATGAGTTTTATCTGAAAGCTTTAATGTGTAAAAGAAACTTACCATAATTCATTTATTACAACTTTCATCGTCGAATCCGTGCCAACGAAATTGACACTGGTCAAACTTTTCTATAAAAGAAGCATAAAAATTTAAGCTAATTAACGGACTACAATTCGGTTTAATAAAAAAAGCGTTTGACCGACATCTCATCTCTATTTTTACTTTGAGATTTCGGCTCTAAATCACCACCCGCATCAATGGCATATTCAGCAGCCCGTTTCGAAACCGATAAATAACGTCGAATTAAAACTTTCTATCGTTTAATTTCACTTCTAAAAGACAAAAAAAAACGAAAATACCGCATCATCGACGCGCCACACATGTCCATAAATCCGTCCGGCGAAATAAAAGACAGCGAAATTCGCCGCCGAGCAATAGTTAGTTGACTGACGCTGCATTTCCTCGAAGTTCAAAAGTCGGGAGTAATTAAGATCGATGAGACGCGCGGCCAATGTTCTGTCGTCGTTCGCACGCGAGGCGGAAGGATCGGCATGAAAATAACCCGATAAAGAACCATATACTTTTAATGGTCGTTAGTGTCGCTCGTCGCGTAATAAATGACGCAATTCGGATTTAACGAGGACCGCGACAGTCTTTGGCAGCGCGGCCGCGCAATGCGCTTAGCAATATTTTAGCTTAGCTCTCGCGGCCGCGCGCTCTTTTTTTTTTTTGTTTCTCCAACGCGCGACTCTCGCGGAAAGAAAACGTAAACATTATATTTGATGCGAAATTTATGATATAGTCCAAAGCCGTGCGGAGGGAACGACGGGCGCGATGCGCTTTACCGATTCGAATGGCTTTTTGCGGCATTTATTTGACATTGATTTTTTGCAAAGGCGGCTCATTAGCGTTAACAGATTTTTTTTTTTTTTTTAATCCATCATCTCGCTATATTAGTTGTGTCGGTGTTGTGTTTTTGTTTGACAGTCGGCGGAAATACTAAATTTGTATGGGCTCTTAAAAAGTTATTGTGCACTCCGTCATTGTAACAAGTTCAACATCTTTGAAAAGTTGCTGCTTTTCGGTATCTAAAATAATTTTCTAATTATATTTCGGTAAAATATTTTGGAGTCTATTAAACTTGCTGTCGTTTAAATTATCTAACAAGCTTACAAAAATAAAAATTAACTCCGTATTTTAAAAAGCAAGACTTCGCAAAGTATAATAAACTGCAATCTGATTCCAAGTTAATCCCAACGATGATATAGCGCAGTTATTTTATTCTTCTTGAATTCAGCCATTTCGCGATAATAAATTCACACGTAAGATTATCAAGGTACTCTAGTTTATTGCGAATCCAGTGTTACATGTTCATTCTCGCGCTGCAAATCTGGTCGTTCGTTTATATTCGCGACGACTAGTGTTATGCGTTTCGCGCGGCATTGTAATCATCAAAATGAAACGTAACGAGAAGTGGAGCGTGCTCGAGTGTCGCATGAAATTGATCTTTCCGATATTGGAATGGATATAACCTTTTAATGATCTGAAACGTATTGTGGCGTTGCGAGGACGGTTATAATTTCGAAAACTTTTACGATTCTTGTTTAACAAATCTACGTGATTTAAGCTATCGATGTCGCGCGTCGAGTAAAATGCTCCGACGAGAATTGTATCTGCGTGTCCTTTTATTTATTGACTGTCGTTAATCGGGTGGTTTAACGGATTGAAGTAAATACAATTTAGAACCAAGAACAATGCGCAAAGTACTTGAGAATACGTTTTTAAAACTTTGAAAAAATAATGTTTTTAAATTCGATTGATTTTACTTGTAAATGTTTATACATCGAAAGTTTCTTTAAAGTTTTTCTTTTGCTTTAACTGTGATTTATATAAAAAGAAAAATCCCTGCATCATTTAACGCAACGTGATTCAAATAGATGCAGCATAGTCGTAAAATTATTGAATGAAACAAATTTTTTGAAATAAAAAGAGAAATGTTAACGCCAGATTGATTTCATAAATAAAACTTTACTTATTGTGTCATATGTGAAAAATCTCACAATAACTACACTGCCCTCTACGTATGCGAATAACGCAAGTAAAGAAATAACGTTCCTAGAGACGAGAATAATTTTCACTCCGGATATTTGACAAGACACAAGTGACTCAAGGGGCACGATACGTTTCGCCCGTTGACAGTCCTCCGCCTCCTCTCCTTTAAAATCTGCGCAGTTGTCGATCTCACGCTCTCGCGCGTATACTCAACGCTCGAGTCCCCCCGCTCGAAAGAAAGAAAGGCGCGCGGCGTCGTCGTCGTCGTCGTCGCGCCTGCAGCTTCGAATCCGGCGAGGATGCAAAAAGCGCCAAGTGGAGGAAGAAGAGGACGAGGAGAGAGAGCTAAAAAGAGGAGAGAAACGATCCTGTCGCGCCTCTCGTGAATAACCGTCAAGTTCGCATATTGCGCGTGGGTGGGGTGTGTGTGCGTAATGAATGATACGGTTCCCTTCTACTTACTTCTACCCATATCTGTCGATGGGCCCGGCTCGCTTTCGTCTTCAACTTCGCTTTTTACGCGCGGCTCTCTGGCCTCGATGCAGCCTGTGGAAAGTTTTTTTCAGAGCTCTCCGCCGAGGAGAAGTGATTTCGCGTCGGCGAGCAGAGCGCTTTCTTACTTCGTGGATTTGATCAATTAAATAATTCGTTGCGTCGAGTATGCTGGTGGTGATTTTTTTGTGAATTTTTGCGCTGTTGACTTTTAGAGACGCGAATTTATAAAAAAAGTGTGACAATTGATAAAAAAAATCAGGTTTTTCGTACTGTACGTTTCAATTAAATTAACCGTGCAGTTTTGCTATTTACTCTTCTGCTCTATTCTTGATTTAGTTGCGTATTGATATTTAGTGTTTATTCAGGAAATTTTCAAGAATTATAGAGTCAAATATTCAAACTTTTATTCCTTATACATTCCACTGTTCAAAATTGAGAATTAAAATACGAAGATTATTTAGAAAAACATTTAAAAGCTACAGATTACCGAACTACGCAGTGCTTCGAATCCCGGAAAATCAGCTTTATCCCCAGCAGCGCCATCAGGTTTCAGCAGCTCGAATACGCAAAAATCAACTCGCTTTTGAGGAAGTGGAAATACGAGAGAGTGCGGAGACAGAGAAAGAGCGGAAAGGAGAAACGACAGTTATCTTCGTTTGCGTAGGATTCGCGCGAAATCCAAAAATCAATGGAGTTTAAGCCGCCTCGCGGTGCGTAGGCATGAATGGCCTTAAAGTACCGGCGCTCTGCCCTCGCTCCACCTATATACATCGTCGATGCCTTATTCCGCGTATTCTTTTTCTCCGTCTCTTCACTCCGAGGCTGGTCGCGACGGTAGATTTCTCACGATCGGAGATAAGCCTTTGAAAAGTTCGCCGACGAGCGGCGCTCGCTTTCTTTTTCTTCCCTCGCTTCCTCCTCCTCCTCCTCCTCCTCCTCCGCGTGTATATGTACCTCTCTCTCGAGTTTCGCTGTTATGCTACGAGCGAGTATTTGCTACTGCCATATTTAAGCGGATGCTGCGCTAGATATTTTCTACTTGGACAAGACTCTCCCCTCTCGCAAAGTTGCAGCGCGACGCCAGCTTCTTTTTTCTCCGGGCCGGTGTGTCTTTAAAGGCGCCCGGGAAAATATATGACGGTTTAACTCCGCGGTTAATTTCGCGATATCGAGAGCTTGGAAGTCTGGTTTTATGAATGGGGATTATAGGAGTGGACACTTTTTCCGCGAGCGAGTGCCTTTCGTCCTGGGAAATATTAATGGCTTTATTTGTGTAAATACGAATATTTATAGGAACGGGAAGTGGCCGTAAATTTTGTTTGGGACGCGAAGAAAAACGCTTTCGAAATCATTGATGCGATGTTTAGCATCGCGTAAATATATAACTCTGTCAATTAGCTTTTAATGCAGTAGTAAAAATTTTAGCATCAGAAACTACGATACAACGGTTGCTCAAAATCTTTTTCTGGGGATCGCTTATGAAACTACAACAAAAGTTACGTAAACCCAGAAAAAGAGACCACGAAATCTACCTGAAACCTTTAGCACAGCTCGAATGAATCACCGTTCCCTCGAAACCCCGAAAATAAATCAAGAACACACAATCCTATCGTCAATACGTCGTCGAATCGAGTCACCCGTCTGGCCACTCGGCAAATACAGGCCTTTCTCTCTCCTTCCTCATTTGCACGGTCAGAAAGCGTTTTTTAATCGCGCTCATCACGTGGGCTTTTTACATCTTTCATTACCCTCGACGTCGACGCCGCCGCTCAAAAGCGTCCCACGCGAGAAACCACTTTTTCACGAGAGACTTTGCCTCTCTCTCTCTCTCTCTCTCTCGTTCTGGTCCTGATAGCCTTCGCCCGTCGGCGAATCAGTCACAATATTGCGCTCGATCCCACAGCTTCCTTTTCCTTCTCTCCTCCTGTCGTCGGCGCCGCAGCCGCGTGAGAAATGATCGACCCCGAGACCGCGGCGCGACGCGCGGAGCCTGAATAAATTTTAAACAACGCCGGGGAAACGTTCCCGACTGGTCGTGACCAAAATCTTACAAAGAAAACGCTGCTTTTGATCGGGTTTTTTTTTTGTTTTGGGTGTTTAGGTGATTTGTAACGATTAATGAAGACACAGAAATGTAATATTGAAATCGTTGCTTTGTTGGATATTATACATTGCTTTGATTCACAAAAAATATATAAGCAACATGTTGGATTTCGATCATTCTTTTTTATTCAAATATTAATAATATGCAAATATGGCAAATTAGGTTTCTTTTTTATCTCTCCTTATAAATCATATTTAGCGACTAGACTTAATTAAAGGACAAAGCACAGTTTGAAAACAAACAACAGACACTTTTTTCATTTCGTTTTATTCACTTATAAACTATAAATTTACTCGAGTCGGATAATTATTTTCAAGTAATAGTTTGCGTAGGATTGAAAACTTTATTGTAGTTGTATTGTATGATAATTTCATAGCAACGAAATTTCGTACTCCTTATTTTGCATCTCCGTAAGACAAATATTGTTACAGAATATCAATAACAATTTAATTGGAAGCCTATCAATTAAAAGACAATAAAAAGATTTTTATTACAGACATAAAGATCCCCCCCTTTAACTCCTGGCGCTCAAAATTTCATCCGACAGAATTCTCAAAAGGCATTATTCGCCTTCCAAAAGCTTCAGCGGAGCAATTTAATTCCATTAGAATTCGTACTTAGTCGGGGCGTCAACGAACTAACCCCGAAATTCAGTCCGGACATTTGATTCGCTTAGTAAGTAGCGAGGGGCGTAAATCACGTTGCCGTCAAACCGTTGGCTCGCCCGTAAAGTGTAATCTATCGGGTGCTCTCGCGCTTCCTCCTCCCCCCCAAAACCCCTCGTCGTTGTGCGAGCAGCAACTCGCGGTTTAAGTACACTGGCATCGTCCCCCCCCCTCCCCCCCTAGAGCCGCATGTGTGTCCGTGTGAACGTGTGGGTGAGCCGGCGGACCGATAATCAACTGCGGCACTGTCGATTTTTATGACTTTCCGAGACTGCGGCTAACTGATGCTCCTCGCGCCGCTACGTCGTCGTGCTTAATTATTAAGGGAGGAGGAGGAGGAGGGCTTTGAATATCGGCTGGTTCATTGAATTTTATTAAAATCAATCTGCAGTTTCTTTGAGGTGATATTTTGGCGGTTCACGCGCGAGTTATACTTTTTATGGACCTCTGGGGCGGTGAAAAATTTTGCGAGTCGCAAAAATTGTTTACTTTTGCTTAAATTAAATTGTGATTGTATTTTAATTAGGCGTATTTTATTTATTAACCATTTACTACTCTTACACGGTCAGATTTTTTTTAAATAATTAGTTAGCAATGTTTTTTTAATTACGGAAGTAACGGGTGACTATTTTGCGTGTTCCTGCGTTTTTTGTGTATTTTATTCTTTTCTTTTTTTTTGGACCATTGCAGTAGTATTTTTTTTTTCGTTTGCGAAATGTAGATTGAAATTTATGCTCACGAAATATTGGCATAGAATTTCAAGGGAAAATGCAAGATGTGGTTAAAATCCAAAAAGCAACGAAGACGTTAAGAAATTATTACGACAGAAGGTTTAAATCCAGTGATTATTTTAGTAGCATTATTAAAATAAATTAATGCATGCACGAACACAAAAAAATACGAACAAATTGCCCTATTAAAGCATCGAAATCGAGCAAAGAAACATCAAAGGGATATAAAATGTAATTCCTTGCAAAGAAAGTCGGCGGCAGAGCTCAGATGTACGCTTTTCCAGTAGATGAGATTAATAGCCGCGCGTCGGTGTTTGGCCTTGCGCAAAAACTCGTTAAAACGTATGTTTCTAATTACCACGAAATGAAATACAAATGTCGCGACCTAAAACTCAACGTGCCTTCTGCAGTAAAGTTTTCCGCGGCAAATGGATGGTCCCATTCACCGATACATTTTTAATTAAGCAATTTTTTTTTTCAGTAAAAGATAAATCGTTAAGTGTTTTAATGTGGTAAATTTTTCGTTAATATCGCATACCCTGCTTATTATATTAAATATAAGTATTAGGAATAAATAACTTTTAGTTTTCTTACACTTTCGTAATTATTAGTTAAATTAAATCGCTTCCACCCTGGTAGAGATAAAAGTATCAAAATTGGCCAGGAAAGTAAAAAATAGGTATTTTTAATTCCTAGTTACCTAAC
>JAWWEO010017900.1:0-22737 GCA_035582975.1 Ormyrus labotus
TACTATCTTTATCTGTACGAATTGGGCGCTTGAAATTGTGTGCACAAAAATTCGATTTTGCGCGTTAATGGGTTAAGTAAATATAATAATTCTCTTTTTTCAAAAAGAAAATTTTAATTTGAAATTTATTCGCGTCCGCTCATACAAAAATCTTGTTCCACCGCGATCCGAATAAATCTTCCCGAAGTTGAGCGGCAATCGCGCTGCACGAAAAATGTTTCTAAATGTTTATCGTTCACTCGATTAACCCCCCGCGACAAAGCGGCGCATTCAATTTAAGATAAGAATAATCAATACGTTTCCATTAATACGATATATATCCGGTGCACGGCCGCGCGCACTGTACGACGTAGGAAGTTCCCTCTCTCGCGGACGTCTCTCCCCGTCCTCGGCGTGTGTGTATACACATGCGCCCGGCGGATTCTCACTCGACTGGCTCCTGGCGACGAAAATGGGTTTCGGGGTGAGTCGAGCATGGGGGGGAAGAGAGAGGCGGACAGCGCCGGCAGCAGCCTAAAGGGGATGCGGGGATTCGGACAAGTCAGGGAGCGCACGTAGCTCCGGTGCCCGGCAAATAAGCTGCCGGCCTGCTCCATTTGTTCAAGGACCAATTTCTCTATCTTTCCTCTCCCCCCCCCCCTCCCCGGCCCAGTCCCTGTCTCTCTCTATCTCTCTCTCTCGCTTCTCGCCTTTTCGCCCGCTGTCCGAGTCTCCAGAGACGAGAAACTATTTCGCCAGCTGATCCTCTTCTTTTTTCATTCGTGCTCCTTTTTCTGCTTCCTCCGCTGCTTCTTTCATCGGTGAGATATCGGGCCGACCTTGTGTGCGCAACAGCTAACGGTCCACGGACGGTCGGACGGCTTGTTCGCTGGATGAATGGCGCGAGGAGGCTCGAGTTTATTGTGAATTGCGCGAAACAGGAGCTCGGAGGGACGAGCGTATGGGACTCAAGTATATACAATGCGCTTTCGCGCAGCGGCAAGTGAAATTGCGAGTAAGCTGAACGACTTTTTTTCGAGCCGTTTATGAAAGTTAATTGTTGTAATCGATGAAGAGGGAAGCGGAGTGAAACGTTTATTGTCTAAGGGTGGGGCACTCTTTTTATTATATTTCGTTCTTGAAATAAAGTAATTACACTCTGAACTTAGGTAATAACTGTCTGAATGTTGAAACATTAATGTCGTAGAATTACTTAAGTAATTGACTTGAAAAATTAAAGAGTTTTAAACTACTTAGCGCCCATTATTAATTCTTTATTAAATCGATTAGAGATAGTTATAGTCTAAATCTGATTCTATTATTTCATTAACATTTATTTCAAAGCAAAACGCAATTAAAGTAGCATAATTATTACTCGTGCCTTTGGCATATTTCGAATGTAATTAAAATATACATAAAGGATAAATTACTTTTGGGTGCCGTATTTGAATAAAGACTTACTTTTTTAATTAAAACTTTTTTTTTTGATCTTTAAAACTTTCTTTTGAAGAAAAGGCTACTTTATTCCTTTTTCAAAAGCAAAGCCTTGGCTAAACATTTGGGCTTTTGAAAAATGCAATGCCCATCGGGAGAGCTCTTAACAAATTAATTAACTAAATTACAAATAATCCGCTAACAGCGAAGCAGCTCTGCGATACACCGGATTTAAAATAGGTCAATTCTTTCCAAGCCGCAGATTTCCACGAATCATTCAAATCAGCATTCCACGGCCTTTGAAAAAAGTTTCTCCCTTCTTCTAAACTGGCAACAGCAGCAAGAAAAATCGACGTACAATAGAAAACGGTAAAAGACTCGACGACTCGTCGGTAAGTGACACCGGGGGATGCAAGGGTTGCTCGCAGCCAGCCAGAATCCCGAGCGCTCGGGGTGTTAAACAAGTCAATCAGATCACCCCGGCTACGAGGTAATTCGAACATCCACGTAACGGCTGCGCATATGTGTATTATGCTCGCGCTACGACGACGGCACGCTCCTCCCGCGCATTACGATTGACCTATTGTATATTAAAGCACCCCCTCCCCCCACCCTCCGCTGTCGCGTCAACCGGTTGAATTACCATGCCGTTTGATTCGCGGGAGGGCATTGTCAGATTCTATCCTGATGGAATGACGATTGCAGCGGCTAATCGATTAAGGCAACGTACGCGCCATCCCTGGTACCATGGATGGGAGGCTTCCCCTATTGCCGGCTGCATTATTAATATGGTTTCGCCCGCGTGTTCGACCGGTTCATAATCGACCAAGGTTGACGTTGTTGATTGGTTGATTGCTGATGGATGCTGAGCTCCATTCATTAGGCGACGATTGGATGTTTCGCGAGACTGTCGCGTGATCAGCGGTACTGGATCGAGTTTTACCGATTGACCGTGATGATATACAAGAAACAGTGTACCGAAACTTATTTAGAAAGATGAAAGAGTCGCGCTGAAATTTTTTAGCGTTGAATTTACGTGTGAATGAGTGGAAATTTTTTAAATTCAGGCTGCAGGTGTAGTTTAATTGCCGCTTTGTTCGTTTAATTAATTACAGCTAAAAAATTAATTTATAGACAAAAGTTGAAAAATCAAGCTAAGAGTATAACGTCTCTTAACGAGGTAAACGTTGAACAAATTAAAGGGAGTTTTGTTATGCAAAGGCCGTTACCCTGAAAAAGAACGTAATTAGCGCCATTGAACTTTTGACATTAATTAAAGTGCAGTTCTTTGAATAAGATCCTGACAAGAAAGGACACAAATAAAAAAGCGCCGGTATTAATAAGCTTTTGTTCAACAGTTTACTATCGCCTGTATAATTAAATTACATACTACTTTTCAGATAAGTTTTTAATTTTTGATATGTTTTCTTATATAATTCAGTCTTTCCGAAAAAAGAAGAATATTTGCTTTAATTTTTTGAATTTTACTATACTTATAATTATGAGCTATATTCGATAACGGTATTCGTATATGAATTCAAATTAAATTAATCAGTAATAGCCGCGGTGTCCATTAATATAAATATCTCTAGCAATCTATTAAGTAGAGCTTTCGGAGGACAAATTTTTGTTCCAATGAATCTTCGTTAAAGCTCGAGTCAGACGAGCAGCCGGTACGGCCAGAAGCTTAAAGTCGCGACGCCGCCCACATTTTTCAGGAAGATCCAAGTGAAAAGAAGTCGGCTCGATGGACATAATCACGGCTGCGTGTGGAGCGGACGTAACCCGACATTTAAAGGCACTTATAACGCTTTTCTCTACCGTCCGCGAGCTTTTTTGTCCGGCATCCTCACACGACAAAATTCTTGGCTCCAACGACTCGAGAGCTCGGGGGGACTTCAATGTCTCGTTCTCTCTCTCTCTCTCTTTCTGCCGGCGAAACGAGGAAATGGAACCTTTTCTCCGTCTGTCGCCCTTTCAAGAAAGAGAGAGCCGTGTTCCACTTAGCTCCGAGCTTCTATAAAACAATTAAAGTACCTTCCTGTAGAGGCCCCCGGGCGTTTTGCTTAATGAAAAAGGTGCCCATTCGAGGCACATCGGGCGGTGCGCGCGCGATGTGCTCCGCAGACTGAATTCCGCGCAGATTGTTTCTCCTCTTTCCCTGCCAGAGTTACCTCAGCTCTTTCACACCCTTCCAACTTTTCCTGCTTCGTTCGTTCTCTTTCTCTTCTTCCGCTTCCGCTCTCGGTTTTTCTCCTTGCCCCTTTTCCATTTTTTTCTCTCTTCCTTTTCGCGGCGTCGCGCGGGACACTAATACATTATTATAGCCAGGTTCTTCCTTCGTTGCCCGACGCAGCTCCGAGAGTTGAGACTCGAGTTTGGCAGGCGTAATTACGGAGTCTCGTGGAAGTGATGGTTTCGGAAAGAGAGGGAAGAGAGAGAGAAGGAAAAAGTTTAGATGTCAGCGAGTTTCAAGCGAAAGCTTGCTCCTTTCCCGGGAAATCAACGAAAAAACTTTTCACTCGAAGAAGCTGTTTCCCCGTTTGTACCTCCAGCTGTGAGCCACTCGAAAATTATATTTATTTAACCGGAGATTTTTAATGTCCAAAGTTATTTCCGAGAGTCTTAGGCGGAGAGGCCTTCTTCCTTTACAGCATTAACTACTTTAGCCCACTCGGTATTGCTTGCATGGCGTCCGCTAATTTCAACTGCCTCGGATCTTCTAATTTTCCCGGGGATTTTCATTTTTAATTTGTACTTTTTGTTAATTTGTCCTGCCCGCTGACTCGCGCCTCTGTTGTTTCTTAATTTAAAAGTTTGCAAATTTTAATTAAGTAGCTCAACGGACAGGATTTTATTAATAAATTTGCAAATCTTATTCCGACACAACTTGGAGAATTCTTAGTCTGTATTTCTTCGAAAGCTTGAATTAATTTAAGGAAAATACCGTGCAGAGAGCTAGGTTAACTCCAAACTAAAACGCGTTTGCTCGATAAATAAATTAACTCGTTTGATTTCGCGAAATTAAGCAAACAAGTGGCCGTAGACCGTTGGTTTCTTCAGAAATAACCGACTCCGTGCTGCATCGATAGAAATAATCGGACATTCAAAAGTTAAGATTCGAGAGCCCACTTCTCGGAGGACGGCGACTTGCCTCGACCCGAACTGGTAGAGAACAAGGCGGGAAGATTCTGGGCGCCGTTTTGCCGTTATTCCTTCTTCGGAGAAACTTCTGCGTATTGTATTTTCTTCGAGGGAGAGAGAGGGAAAATAGAAAAAGAAAGCCATAGTGACTTTACTCCATTTCGAGAATTTCTAAAATTGACTTGTCTACTTTTGAGTCGAATGCTGTTCGGCACTAGTTTCAAGTCCAAGCGCGCATCTCGATACGTTCACTTGCGCGAAGCAAAGAACTTAACGTAGCAACTTGACCTTACCTTTTCTTTTTTTCTTTCGCTCTTAAATTTTTTTTTTAATTTAACTCGTGTCATGTAAGAAGTTGTCTCCGTTACAAGGGGAGACAACTTTCTTATTTTTTTTATTTTTAATTTATTTTTATTTTTTTTGTTTTTCTTATTTTTAATTTGGATGGATTTTATTAGCAAAATCTTAAGCGAAACTATGTCTGACTACAACCATTTTTTTCTACTTCGACTAGTAAAATTCGATATTTTTCAAACACCATTGTATATTTAGAATATGGACGTTATAAAATACGTTGTTTCTCTAATATAAACGAGCGCTTTCGTTAACAAAAGTTTTAATTTTATTTTAAATATCATTTAAAAAGAGCAATTCACAGTTTTTAATCGACTTTTCTTTCCACGCGAATGATTGCTTCCTTTACGAATTATTCATATTTTGTGCAACGCAAAAAAATTGCATATGATTCTTCGTTAACTAAAACTGTTGAAGCTATAAATTGAAAACGTAAACTCCCCACTGATACAACAAAACTCAGTGAAATTGCCGTGTGAGCAAACAAAGCAGTCCTTCAGATTCGTTAACAAACTGAGTCAAAGCTAACTCTAACAAATACAAAATCTGGTTCAAAAAATACTAATACACAGACTTGAATGAATCGTGAAAAAAAATTTTTTTAATCAAAAAGAAAAACAATTCGTTATAAAATCCATATAGAATAAATAAAACTTTTTAAAAATTGACTAAATTCTGTGCACTCGATTTGGCATTGTTAAAACTGAAAATTCTATTCAATATTTCTAAATGAATACCAAAATTATTTTAATTGAACTAACGATCGAACATTTAAAACATTAGCGTCGTCTCGCCTTACTTAACGATCCGCGTCGAAAAAGAAATGCAATTTACTGCCGACGTCGTCGGAATTTGACGCAGGCACGTCTTCAATGACGCGTTAAAGGGCAGAAACGCGAGCTGCCGGTACACTCAAACGGAAGCGCGGCAGCCACCGCCGTCGGTGCAAGTTTTATCGCCCCTTTTCATCGCCGCGGCCGCCGAGCGCGTGGAAGAAGACATTTTTACGCGGTTCTCCGCGGGCCCTTTACCCGAAGATAACGCCCGTCGCGAGACTCGCGCCGCGGCGTCTATTGCCCCTTCCGGGAAAATGGACTCGTTGGATGTGAACGGGATATAGAACGCGCGCTTTGGCTCATGCAGAGTAGAAGCACTTAAACGTACATTAGCGGATATTGTCGAGGCTCTGGCCCTGTGAGAGCTCCGCTTTATGCGATAAATTCTACGCAGCTTGCGTTTTCTCGGAATCGCTTTTAAGTATCGGCGCTGTTGCACTCGTTAAGATCACAAGTTTGCTTTGAAAAATTGTGTGTGGATCAAATAAAATACGTGCTATATGCAATTGAGATTTGTTTGTGCGTTATTTGCGTATTTCTTGATTTATACATATATAAAAAATGTAATATTTCAATAAGAATAAATAATAATTGATAGTTTTATTTTATCTGAGAATCGAATTAAATAAAAAAAACTAAAGAATTTAAGTCAAATTTAATAAAAACAAACCACCGTTAGCTTCTGTATTGAATATTATGTATAAATATAATTATTTTCAAAAAATTACTTACCAGCATGTGCAGGTCACGATTCGTATCCCAGAAAAAAATATTAATATAGTTATTTTGAGTAAAGTGACAAAAAACTTTTTAATTGATTTATATCACAGAATGAATAAATTCAAGCAATTAGATTAAGAAAACATTTATTTTCATACTTATATTTTACAGTCAATGTATGCATTACACAATAATTTCATAATATAATATAAGCATCATAATGTAAACTTAAACGCAATTCAAATTCACTATTTTTTAAAAAAATTTATCGATCAAAATTTTTAAAATAATTTAATGAAAAATAGAAACAACATTTTGCAATAAATGATTTGATTTCATAAATCTAACGACCCAATCACCACAACCTAATTACACCCTTCTAGTACGATAAATTCATTAATATAATACACTATTATAAAAAATTGTATTATTTACAAAATATAAAATTATAATTCAACGAATGAAACAAGATTTTCATTTCTAGTTTTATCCAAAAGGTTTATATTGTTTTTATAATTCTCACATATGTTTTTGTAATCACGCTTATTTTCGTGCAATTTTTTCATAATTTTATTCTAAGAAAATTATCGTTATTTCATTTATACTTTATTTACAATTAAATGTTTATTTACATCACGCATTTATTCGCTTACCAGAAAAGTCCTGTTTCTGAGTCCATTATTTTAATTCGAACTTTTAAAAGAGTTTTTTTCATAACGGAAGTTTTAATTTGTAATTTATCCTTGCAAACTTTCATAATAAAGAGTAATATAAAATTATTTATTTTATTATAAGAGAAATAATAAAGCTTTAAAAGATTATCTAAAAGTTTGTTTGTAATTCATAAAACAAAGAAAATATTATATTTTTATTGAAAAGATTTAAATCTCATAAAATCAAATTACAAAATTAAGTTAACATCTTTAAACAGCTTTCTATTAATATCCAGAGTAAAGTCACGCACTTTTTTCGTTAGCATCAACAAAGTACACAACATTTCAATTCCCAAAATTCAATTCATTCAATCACTACAGCTTTTATCCAATATATACTAGCAGTTGAAATTTTATTTCTCAAAATATCTTTGTTTCAAAACAAGGATCCAAAGTTACGCAACGTCACTACGATAAACCCATGTTCAAACCGAAAAGTTTATTCCACAGCACTCAGCGCCACCTAAGCAATTAATCTTCCATAAATTCACTTGTTCCCACGAAAACTGCCACTATATAAAGTACAAAAGTAACTCGCGCTTCCCCTCACAGAGTGTAGTTACATATATTCTCTAATATAAAAAAGTTCGCCGCTCGTTCAGCGACGCTCTAGGCTTTCGATTGTTTTCCATTACTATGCAAGCGAGCCTTTGAGAGAACGCTCGCAGCAGTCGCGCAAGTCGGACCCCCTGCTGACCCGCACACCTACATGCATACGTGTACGTACGGTGGACGTCGCGATTTCCGAGATCTCGACTCTTCCTCGAGAGTTCCTTCCTTCTCGTCTCGCTGCAGACGACGTTTCTCCGATGTCCCTTTTATTCTAGCGGATTTGCGTGTGTGTGTGTGTCTGTGTATATGCCAAGAGAAGGGAGGGGGGAGAGGGAAGTGAAGGAAAGAAGGCCACGACGTCGTCTCTGACCGTCGCGGCCGGATTACACCGACTAGAATATCATCCTCAGGAGAAGTACTATCGGAAGTAGCCGCCCGGCCATTCTGTCGCCAGCCCCGTGATGCATCGCTGCTGGGTGTTCTTCTGAAACAAACCGATCAAGCTATGGTGTCCGCTCGCAAGTCAACTTGGGGGGGGGGGGGGTTAGATTAGTTGGGAGCTGGATCTGGGCGAGGGGGAAACTTTTCCCGATGAAAGCGAACTGGGTTAAAAAATAAGTAATTAATTCAGCCCGCTTTGAATCGTATTAACGCACTGCCGGCGTCGTATTTTCTAACTTTGTCAGCTCGTAACATTTATAAATACGTTAAAAATTACAAAATAGAGATTTTTGTCGTCAAAGCTAAATATTTGGCATTTGAACGTATTCCGAGAAAATACTGCGAACAACTGCCGAAATTATACACCGTTTCGTGTTTAACGATCGCAAATTTATCTAGAACAATATACAAAACGGTCGCCATTAGGAGCGCATGCGGGAGAAGATACACTACCGTCCCCCAGCACCCCTTTGCAGCAAGCAAACGTCATTTGACCCTTAGCGACAATTAGGTAGCGATATAGAAGTAGGTAAAGAGAAGAAGACGCTCGGCGGGGGTCGTGTGCTTGACAGTTTCGTTTGCACTCATCCCCTCTCGGGGGCTGGGAGGGAAAGATAATTAGCGGGAGAGGAGAGGCTCCCCCGCGTTAAGCTGGATTTGTTTTGAGCTTTTCAAGCGGCGCTTATGCCCCCCCCCCCTACCCACCTCCCTCGTTATGCTTTTAGTTTTCTTGGCTTTCGCCCCGAATATTTGTTTGTTCAAGGCTTGGAATATAACGGAGCGGGTATTATAAGAAATGCCTTCAGCCGTTGTTTATCACAAAGTCATAGCTGGAAAGCGAAGCTTTCGAGCTGCCGTGTTGAAGTTGATACAGAATAATTAGTCGGTTTTCGTTTTGGCTTGCGACTCTCGCGGAGACTGTTAAGAGGTGTGCAGTTGAAAACTGTAAAATTGAAGTCCTCCTTGCTTGATATCAAATTTTCGCGCGAAGAGCTACAGAGACGCGAAACTTCGTCTCGATATATTCGAAGCTGCTCGCGGAAAAATGTGGATAGAGAGGAGAAATCCATCATCTAGGAAGTTTTTAAACTAAGCCGAGAACAGACATTACGAAGTTACTCAAATTAAATTGTCGAAAGTACACGAAAATGAGTTGAGAAATAAGTTACGCCGGGCGTATAAAATAAACACGACAGTCTTCCGGCATGTCATCTTCGCTGCCATTCATCACTGCCTCTTGGTCTTTCTCTATCTCTCTCTCTCTCTCTCTCTCTCTGCGCCTTTCTCTCGCACGATTCCCCCGATAAATTTGCTCGGCAGCCGCGCGCGAAATATCCTCCCGGGGGTGCTTTTAGCCTTTCCAACCGCGTCAGAGAGAGGTAGGCTTTGGTAGCTCTTTCTTCCTTTTTTATCATTATCCAAAGTGCATGATAATAGCGAGGAGAAAATGCAAGAAAGAAAAAGTTCTCGGTCGTATTCGTTGACAACTCAAAGGAAAAGTATCAGTCTCAAAGACTATAAAGCAGGTGCCATTTCGAGGCTAATGATTGATGATGCGTTTATGTTGATTCCTGGAAGGGAAGACTCCAATTCCCTGCATTTCTATTAATGGCAGACATTTATTTTTCTTCCGAATTGATTTTCTTACATGAGATAATTAATTTAATAGTTTCTTTTGTATATAAAATTATATGATTCGTCAAATCTTTTATTTCATTTGAACAACAATTGATTTGAAGTAAAACGATTCACGGATGTAAAGCACACGTAACCCTTGGGAAATCTTATAAAACCTCAAGCGTTTTCTAAAAAGTAAAATGCTTTATAATTTAAATAAATAAACGATTTTTCTATCAAGAAGAGGATTCAAATTTGAGATCGATTGGAATTGAAAGCACAACGTCAACAGAGTAATTTTAAAATGTCATTTTTTATTATTAGATTGGAGAATTCGCATTTACTTGATAATGATGTCTGACTAAATTCAGTTCATATCTACTTAGGTCTGATATCAAAACTATCTTATTATATTCCAACCTTTCATCGAATTTCGTCTTCCATATTTTACCGAGGTAAAAAGTCCATCTGTTACTCGAAAAATAGTAAAAATCGCCCGAGTTTTGCTCCAGGGCTGAATGAATATATTACACAGAGGAAGATATTCTCCCATGTAAAATATTTTAAGTTGGAATTTTATGAAAAAAGGAAAAAACTAACGTATATTCAACAAAATTATGTAAGCAAGCGTTATCGGATCGTTAAAAAATTCCAAAGTATTTTCCGAAATAATCCTCGTCCGGAGAGCGAAAGCGCTTAAACGTCCTTAAACCAACATTACGCTATCAAAGCGGCACAGCGGCCGCGAAACGAGCCGTCTCTCCTCGAGAATTCAAGAAGAGATTCGGCTCTAAAGGCACCGACGCCATGCACACACACAGTGCGCGGGGGGGGGGGGGGGCAGCGTACGAGCGAGGTCTCCTTACCGTTTAGAATGTGCACCCTGACGCTGTTGGGATGGGCATTGCTCGGCGTGCACGTGTAAAGGCCCGAGTCCTTCTGGATGGCCTTCTGGATGAGTAAGCGGCTCGACGTCACGGGTCCCTTCTCCGTGACCAGGCTAATGCCGCCCCTCGGCGAATCGAAGTTAATCGCCTGCGAACGAAAGAGAATACCGACACCCCCGCTTTATCTTTAGCCCCTCTCGTCAAGAATAATGTCGCCTATCTACGGCTACGACTATTGCGCCTCGCGCTCCCTCTCTCTCTTGTCTTTTTGTCAAACGAGCGGAGGAGCTTGGAAAATCAAACGGCAAATGCCCCTTGAAGTACATTTATATTTAAGGGCGTTTTATTTCTAATGCTTTATAAACGTGGCTTAGTTCGGTCAAAGGTTCAATTATCTAGCGGAGCGCGAGGTGCATTTGAGTAATTGACGATGAATAAAGCAAACATTTAATAATAGAGAAAACGCGCAACATTAGACCGAATCTCCCCAACATTTTGCCGCGAGTGGAGCATTCGAAAGTAAATTAAGAATAAAGTCGAAAGTAAAGGTTCGAATAAAAGGTTCCTCTTCGTTAAACTTGATTATAACCCTGATACGGAGCGCGGCGCGTATATATATTTATGTATATACGCGCTTTCCTGGAAAGCTCCATCAAATGCGCCGGCCTCTATATATATATATACACGCGAACGCGGGCAAGGAAACGAAAGAACGAATGAACGAGCTCTGGTCGTGTAACTGGCGCAAGAGGCAAGCAATGCGCATTTAAAGTCATATATACGCGCGGTGTTGCGGCATTAGCATTACGTGGGGGGGTTTACCGCGTTAACTTCTATGTGCGCCTTATGCCGGCTCTTCTAATTATTTTGGACGATTGTTGCGCGTCGTTTTGCGGAGACTACTTTATTTTGCTGGGGGAGAGCTTTAAATGGAGGAAAATGAAACGCGAATAAACTTTGTTAAATAATCTTTTTGCGATGCCGTTTGAAATAACGTCGCCGGAGCGAGAACGTTGATTTGAAAGAATGGCCCTTTGTAATGGCGATGCTTTTCCGAAAAGTTAATGCGTCGCTCTTGAAAAATAAATATTTTAATACGCGATTTTTAACGTTGGTCGGTGTTAAAAGCAGAGAATAAAATGTGAAATGCGATTTTTAAAATTGAATGAATTTAATATTGTAGTAATGTAATTCCTTTATTAAACTTTATGATACTGATATTAAAAAATGAAAATTCGTTTTCATATATAGCTAAAATTTTCAATCCTAGAATAGCGCGCTGAACTTCTATTAAAAGGTTTATGCGGATATATAATTTTAATGTTGCATTCGAAAGCAATATGCATAAATTTTGATTATGGATTTATCCGAAACCATAGTTACTACCCGGCCGCAATAACACCCGCAATCGCGTTTTAAACAAAGTATACATAGGTGAATCCGTTTACAATATATTAAATTCACTCGGATTCATAAATAAAATACTCGAATAAACGCTTTACATTCCCTTTTGACTTTTCAGAGAAAAGTAACACCGCAGCGATTCGTCAACCACCGGATTAGAGGAATGCAGATCTAAGACACAGGCGGCGAATAGTTGGAATATCAGACTGCATACCTGTCGATTATGGCTCCAGATCATGGCGATCGGTGGCTCGGGCGCGTTCTTCACCAGGCAAGTGAGATTGATGGTGCTGCCCTTATTGATGAACAGGTCCGAACCGCCAGCAATCTCGGTAATCGGCTCTGTAACACACAAGGACCAAAAGCCGCATGAAAGGCATGCCTCTTGAGTCTTTACTCCCCAAAGCACCGGGGGGAAACACATCCAGACAGACAGAGGCGGAAAGGGGTAGAGCGGCAGCGCGGGGGGGGGGGGGGAGAAGGCTCTATCTATGCGCAAAGCCGGAGGGACGGTGTCGAACGAAAATCCGCCGGGTGGATATAGCGGCAGCCGTACATTCCTTAGCCGACGCTTTTGATGTTTCTCGCGTGCCGTCTTTACTGCCGGGAACGTAGATCGAGAAAAATACGGCCTTCGCTTGTATGCAACTGTTTTGCGGGGACTCCCGGTGTGGCCCCTTTTTATCGGCCTTTGCTCACTTTGCTACCGCGGTATTGCCGCTTCGTTTCCTGCCAAGTGGTCTTCGGTTGTGGTATATTTTCAGATTTTTAACGGGTTTCATTTGCTTATTTTCTATCGATGAAAATTTGCAGAAGATTTACTGCTCAAACATTGGGAAATTGAATAAAATAAATACTAAAATGTATGCAGGTAAATTAAATATGTTTATTTTCAGTAACGTGATAAAACAATAATAAATTAACTAAACACTGTTTTAATCAAAAATGCCTCAAAAATAAACCTGATATTTTTGTAATAAAATTTATTGCTATATAAAGTTACAAAAAACTTTTCAGATAGCAAAAGAGAAAATGTATTACGATATATATAAGACTGAAAATAGTTTAAACAATGTATCTGATGAAAACTCGTACAAGAGAGAAACATTTTAAAAAGTTGCTACAACAACTACTACAATAACTTTCAACATTCGAAATTATGAATCAAACGAAGAGACAACTTTTCAAATAATTTTGCTCTCCGTAATTTTTCCAACTTTTTTGTATTTCGTATTATAAAACTTGAGAGTTTCAATCAACAGAAAATAAGTAAAAAAAAAAACAAAATTTTTCAGAGGAGCGAACATAAATCACCAGAAAACCGTTTCGCGCGAATATATTTATTTTAATTGAAACATGGTCACCGTTTGAAAATTTGTTGCCGCAAATCCAAAAGTTACCTTTTAATGAATAAATTCACGAGAACATACGCCCGCAATTCTAAACCGCAATTTAATTCGTTGTTTCAGCCCCGATAAAATTTCCGCCATCGGACTTAACAGTTTCCAGGCACTCGAGCCGGAAAAGCCTATCGATACTTCGCAATCAATATTTCACTGTCTGTCGTATCATAATTCCCCTCATTCGACTAATTCCCAAACTCTCTTACTTCCCGATCTCCGCTCTCTTCCTCTCGCTATTTTTCCATCTCACATTCCCCGATCTCACGCTCGTTACTCTCGATGCTCTCCGGCTTTTGGGTATATATATATATATATACACGTCTGTGTAAGTTCGATGCACACGCGGAAGCAGTTCGGTTTGCGGATAAAACGAGTGCCACGACGGCAGAAAAAATTCCGCCCTCTGTAGCCCGGAAAAGAGAGAGAGAGAGAAAGGGAAAGAGACATATACATCACAGAAGAACCGCAACGTACTTTGGCGGGTTTGAGACCCGACCGAATGTGCACGAACGAATAGCTTCCCTTCTCCTGTTTGTTTGTCGTTCTTTTTTTGAATTGACGGACGAGCTTCCAGAGGGAGAGAGAGAGAGAGAGAGGATTCCCGATCGAGTCGTTCAGATCAAACGCACGGCATCGACGGAATGATTTTATATACGTTTTTAGATTCTACTTTACATCGCCAATCGAGCGTACGGATGAACGTGCGGTTGATTATTTTCAATTTTATTAGTAATTTTCGAAGTAAAAGTGGGCCGAAAAAATTAGCGCACTCGCGCCGAGTCCGCCAAGCTCACACGTTCCGCGCCGCTTGATTAAATTAAAAGCGCCCGCAGAATTTCGTTTTCCCGTTCGACGCTTTCCGCGTAGAATGATAAATACTTGTTGGATTGAGCGTAACTGTACGCTCGAGGATGAACGAATAAACTGATTTCATTGCGCGTTTGCGTGAAATTTTTCTTCCCTATTAATTATAACGTTCTCGCGTGCTTTATTTACTTATCGGCGGAATCACAAAAAGCTCAAAGCTACTTGAAAAATTTAGGCTTTTCTATATATATCCGAATTTATATTCTGGAGAATTCCGTTAATTAAAACGCATTTAAAGAATCGTAAGGATACAAAGATATCGTTATAGAACGTGCTGTAATTAATGTTTATTATTATGTACAAGAGATGCTTTAAGATACATTACATCCCAATCAATATTATATAAAATGAGAGTTAGGGACTCTATTAACTTCGACCAGATTAGGTTAAGCTTCTAATGGTATCTTGGGATCTGTAAATATTATATTTACGGCAGGTACGTTGTTAATTCATTATAGCTTAACAAATAATGTATGAGGAGGACTAAGCCAAATCCTTCGATAGATAAATATTATGATCCTGTTTTTTTGACTTTGCAATTTTAATCGTTCCGATTTATCAAATGTTAATGTCTTGCATAACAGTTTTCCAAACTTCACCGTCGAAATTCAGCGTATAAGAAGTTACAAATTTCGAGCATTTCGAAAACCAAGCTTTCAACTTTAAAGCAACACTCAAAAAGCGACTTCAAGATCCCGGATAAATTTCTTATTGCGCAGGAAAGTTCGCAGATATCATCTCTTAAAGTCACTTGCTTATCTCGAGCTTTTTCTAAAGGAGCTCCTAAAAGCTGTATACGGCATGCTATTTTGAAGCTCTCGCATCTTACAAATGATCTAGGTCAAAGTACTTCCTACGTATTGATTTCACGCAAATTCTCACGTAAGCAAACGAGGTAAACATCGTCAATCATTGCCGCTTGACGTTTCGCATCAGTCGACCCAAAAGCATTTACACCTCCGCTGCTCGCGAGAGAATCTGGCACGGGAATAAACTCTCCCTCTCTCTCTCTCTCTCTGGAAAAAGCAAAAACCGGGCCGGGGTTACGTTACACAGTGCTGAAAGCATTTCCCAAGGCGCAGGACAGCCGAGAATCCCGCATTAAGCAGGCCTCCATCCCCCTCGGCTCTACAAAGCTCTAAATTAGAGCTGATTGCTGGTCGGTGCGGCTGCAGGAGAGCGAACGTCCGAGTTTCTTTTTTTTTTTTTTCCCTCCTCACTTTTTTCAGTCCCGTTTTATTTGCTTTGCGGCTCTCCCCCCCCCCCCCCGCGCGCTTATATATAATGAACTGCGTGTTTAATGCCTCACGTTTTACAGGGAAATTTAAAATGCTTTTATAGTAATTAACGTTTTATTCTGACGTTTTGCCGGTTTTTTGGCTTGGATTCAATAAAGCGGCTTTAAAATTTTTCGGCCAAGAATTATTAAAATTCATTGTGAAAATCGCGATTATTTCGACAAAATTGATAAATTTCATAAATTTTCGTTTATTAAAATATCGTAAGGCTTTGTTACGTGGTTTTTTTTTTTTTTTTAAAGAATTCATAAAGTAAAAAGTATTTTTAGCGAATGTTTTCGGTAAATTCGGTGTTTTAAGCACTCGAAATTAATTAAAATAAAACGCTAATTTGACTCGAAAAACAAAAGTAAAATCGCTTACCCCGTCAATTATTTCAATTAAAATAAAGGGGAATTAATTTGACGTATTGCCAGCGATTTAAAAGTCATTACGTTCGATTACAAAACTGCGTCCAATCAGCCCACGAAACCAATCAATTCCCGGTGTGAGAAAGATTTTCATATCGCATATGATGCTCTGATCCTCCGGGATAGGAGAGCCAAAAATCCGGCACCTGCAAAAAAAAAAAGAGCCCGGGAAGCCGCTACGTTTTCGGCTTTTAATGGGAGTTTGTCGCGTTGACGTCGTTGTCGTCGTCTTTGCCAAGGCCGAATAGACGGGGCCAAATGAAACGCGACGTTTTTCATTCGTCGTCGCCGCGGTCTGGAGCCAAGGCAGAGCGCCGACAGCGTAAAATCTGCCAGCGTCAGCCCCTCTGCTTTATGAAATTTTAGCCCCCCCCCCCCCTCCCTCCCGACGTCGTTGTACGCGCGGCGCGGGGCCGTTCTTCCGGAATCCAGTTTTATTCTTTCGTTGTTAGGCGCGTGCGCCACCGCCGTCGCCGTCAAGATGGGACAGGCGAATTGCCTTGTCTCCTTCCGTTCTTTTTACCTCGCTAATCCCTCGCTCGTACACTCCTTTCCGAGCTTCTTTCTGTCGAGCTGTTTTTACGACGCTCCGAGTTTTAACTTTGTATACGCTGACTTTTAATCCTTAAACGGGTTTGCATGAGCGTTTCGGGCTTTTCTTTTCGCTTACCGGGGATTGTCTATGCGGGTTGTTTAAGAATCGACGGATAGAAATAAAGCCGGATACAAATAAATATGTTTCAACTAAAAGTACACTAAGAGAAGAAATATAGTAAAGATTACAAATAATCTTGTTAAAATTACCATACTGTCTAGTAAAGCCGCCACAGACTGTCAAAACCCAAAAAATTACTATACTTTGTAAGAGATTTTAATATACTGTCTGGTAAATTTTCTTATAAATTATGGTAATTTTTATGGTGTTGACAGTATGGTAATTTTTACTAAACTTTTTTCTCAGTGTAATGTGATGATCAATTTTGCTCGGACAATACGATATTGATTGCAAGATTCCATTCGATACGTGTTATTTCACACTATTCCGTGAAATGGTAATGCCGAGCTTAATCTCTGTAATTATGAAAAGCAAAAGTTATAGCAATGGTTACTTTTATAGGCAGTTCAATTAATACTCCGTGCAAATATCTTGCTGGAGAGTAAATTTTAATTTTCCTTTTTTCAAGCGCTGCTTTTAATTTTACAGTTTTTAAAAATTTTAAATGAAAAAATCTGTCCGCGAATCCCGATATTGAAAAAAAAAATTTTTTTTATTGAAAAAAGTCATAAAGCTACAACTCACGGCGTTTGTAAAAACTTCAAATATATTAGCAATTAACGTCAACGCTGATTTAGTGCCATCGATATCGGGCAAGAAGGCACTACTAAAAGTAACAAAATTTGTTTCCCGCGGCCCCCCTTTTTTTTCGCTGTATCATCCAAATCATTGTCCACACCATAAAGCAGCCTTAAAAGCTCTATCAATCTTTCGAAATCGGTCGAACAGCGCTCGCATCCGCCGATAGGGACGTACACTTCCTCGACTAGTGAGGCAAAAAAAAAAAAAAAAAAAAAAAAAAAACTAGCGCCCCACGAACATCGTCACCTACGTACATTCCGCGCCTGCTTGCGCTCAGCGTAAATCAAAATTCAATCATCATCCTCTCGCCCTCCTTCAATCTGCCTCTCGGCGAAGCCTGTTTTCCCGAGCGGCGTGACCTTTTCTCTCTCTCTCTCCCTCCAGAGAGGATTTCCCGCGCGAGAGGCCAACACACAACGCACGTCGAAGGTGCGGCACATTGTTCGCGTCTTCGCCGTACGGCGGGCGATACAACGTTTCCCCGGGCCCCCGGCTTTTTACGAGGCATTAGGCAGACCGCTAACTCCCCCGTGGCTGTTTTGCCGCTTTTGAATGCGGCTTCCTACTTCCCTCGAGTGCCGGCCCCCTAACCCCACGACGATGGCTTATTGACTTTTTATTGCTCCGAAAACTCGTCGGGCTTTATTGCCGCGAAAGCCTAAGATAAATGGCCGCGGCGAACCGACTTGAAAGTATAATATTAAATCTCGTTCCCGGATACGAGCTGACAATGTTGATCCCGCGCGGTTTATCAGTTAATTGATCAAACTTTATAATAATAATCATAGCGGCTCCCGGGAGAAATTTCTGTTCAAATCTCATGCAGCAGTGTGAAGCTTAATTTGAGGTTTAAGGCTGACCTACTTGGTAAAATGTTAAATTGTACATGGACAATTTATGCGAATTATTATATTACCCCTGAAGTTTGTTAGTAAAATGGATATGATACGTATCCGGGACAAGTCCTAAAACAACTGCGACAAGTGCTGCAGCGTATAATGGCGTCAACTTTTTTTTTTTTTTTTTTTGAACTATTAATTGAAACTGCCAGCGTTGACGTTGTTTGTGTACTTTGCTTCTTTTGTGCTAGGCTTCATAACGTAATTTCGTTGAAACGCGTGTTAATTAAAAATTTGAAATACTTGACTTTTTGACCCTCGGCAAAATGGAAACTTTAATTTTTAAATTGATCAAATTTCGTTATTACAATTAATCTTTAAATCTATTGTTTCAAAAGTTAATTATTATATTATTTAATTATCGGAAAATTCCAAAAGATATTCGAATTTCCATGAGAATGAACTTGTAATAATATAATGAAAAAGTTACAAAAGATATATAGTGGATAACTGTATTGAAACTTAAATGAAATTAATGAACATTTGCCTAATTAAACTTCATTATTCGTATGCTCATTAATACCAAAGTAAACCAAGTGTAATCTGTGAATTTTCACAAGTTTGCAGCTGTTGGAACATTGGCCTCGGCGAAGCGTTAGATTTCCATTAATCAACTTTGAAGGACGTCTTTTGAACCCTAAAAGAATTTCTTAATAAAAACTTCTCCTTCCTTCACATATCTATTAATACCTTCTCACCGAAGTCTTCATCAATATCCAGCTGCTTCCGTCCAACACGAATGAACTGATCGAGTCCAAGAATAAATTTCCTAATCGAGCACGTCAAAATTCTGCAAGGGATATATCTTTAACCAGAATTCTCAAATTTCTTGATTATCGCGAGATAATTAACTAACGCCAGGCGAGGCTTTGCAAAGGCATCAACTGCTTAGCCGAACTTCAGTAGTAACGTACCTGTTTCGCTCAGACACTTGATACCCCCAACTCTTCTCTCAACCTGTCTTTCTCCCTCTTGCGGGCGGGGATCGATCGCTTAGCACCCGGAACCGTAAACAAACAACGTCAGGGCCTATCGCGGCTCTCTGTCCAGTAAGAGAGAGAGAGAGAGAGAGAGAGAGAGAGAGAGAGAGAGGGAGAGAGAGAGGGAAGGGGAAGAGTGCAAGATTTATCGAAATCACACGTACAGAGACGCTGACGACGCGCTCGCGTTCAAGGTATCGCGTTGCTTTGCGCACACATATCCGACCTCCATTGTCGTGGGTAATCGGGATTATCCGGCGGAGGCAGCAGCTCTTTGATTTAGGCGTTCGTCTCAGGTATACGTATAGGCACGAGGTGAGTAACGGTTATTGGCAAGTCGTCTCCTGTGTCTCTCCGCCCCATTTTTTTCCCGCCTCAACTCTTCCTTCTCTGCGGGGGCTTTCCTTTTCCCTCTCTCTCGCTCTCTCTCTCTCTCTCTCTCTCTCGATGTTCGATTTTCTCTCTGCACGCGTTTTTGCTCGAGAGCGCTGCAGATTTATTAGATTCCCCGTGTAACGCCCGCCTGCGCGAACGATTTTAAAGCGCTCAGCGTGATAAAAAGTGACGAAGGAGTTCCTGCCGGCTATTTTTCCGCGATTTTTTGTGTAGGCAGATAATATGATAAAAAGGCATGGATTTGACCTTATTTCAATAGAAATATTCTGCAAAAAAAGGAATGGGTATTTTACGATCGGCGCCGGACGTACAAAAGCCTCTTTTATCTAAAATTTTAAGTCAATGGATCTAATTGCCGGACAAGCAGAAGTGATTGAATAGTTTCAGTAATTAGACGCTGCTCTTGCTTTTCATGGTCTAAGAGCATTTAATTATCCCGCCAATTCAATCACTCGCACGTGATCAGTCGTCAGATCTGTTCCTTTATAGTAGAATTAAAGTCATAATACAAAAACAAACGTTTCAATCTTCAAGTGAAATTTTATCAAAGAGAATTTTATTGAAAAGTATCGTGCAGTTACAGGAATTTAATCAATCGAAAATCGTCAGCAGGATCCTTACAAATCAAAAGATTTCCGGGAATTGTTGCAATTAGCGGAATTAATCCGTTATTAGTTAGCTTTTTCATTAAAAAAGTATTACAGCTTTAAAAGTACCCTCTTTAGCTTATCTGTAAAGAATTTAATTAAACTTATAATACTTGATTTTCAAAGCTCAAAAAGACTAAACGTACTAAACCAAAAAAAAATTGCCTACGTACAACTCTTCAGTCCAAAATGACAAGAAATACAAAACTTTTAAGCTTTCCAGATTGAAAATCCATGAATTTGTTGAGTTTTGATAAAAAATTGAATACACCATTTATTTGATTATATTTTTTTTATAGATAATTTAAAGCGGGCACTAATAACGGTGTAATGCTCTCTTAATGAAATATTAACTTCTGTCGGCGCATCGATCCGTCGTAATTCAGCTCCCAACTACGTAGGTCTGCACTCGACCGAGTCCCTTGAGCTCTTCGTAAACTGCGCCTTCCAACGCATATAACAGAAATTAAGCCAAACGCGAATATTCCGGAGCTGCGCGTTTCGCGCGTGAAAGGGATTAACTGCGCGGACGAACTTGCCTCTTCACGCACTCGGATCGTTTCAATATATCCCGATCAAAATTGAAAGCGAGACGCGGGTAAGGGACATTAGTCCCTTAGGCATATATCAGTGTTCCGCGCTAATGACACAACTTAGCAGCGCGTCGTGCCGTGAATTATCGCGACGAGGGGAAAGGGGAGTGTCATCTACGGCCTCCACATACGTTATGCACCTGCTGCTGGCCCATTCTCTTTGTTGGGTCGGCTCTGCCGCGGACTATCTCGGAATCGTGGCGGAGATGTATAGAATGCAACCTGACACCTGATCGCAAGATCCGCACTGTCGAGGGAGCTTTGAGTACTTAAGCTCGGATGCCGGATTGTGAATTTTTTTATAGGGGTTAATGCAACGGTGATTAAAAGGAATAAGCTAAAAATGGCTTAAACTTTTCAGATGGATTTGAAGCTTTTAAAGCTTTTGGCGTATGTGCAATGAGACTTTTTTAAATTGCAGAATTTATTTATAGTTCTTATATTATTGCATAAGATAAGATAATTAAAGGAAAATTATGTCTTTGAAAAATTTAAAAAATGTGATTTTAATATTCTTGTATTCCTTGGAGCATCATAAATTTATTCTTCAATTTATGAAATAAAACTAATAAAATTATCAATTTCTCACTAAAACTAGAAAAAGAAAATCTATTTTGTCAACACTGCGATCCTTTAGAAAATCTATCAAACTGTCAGTCTAAAGAAAGTTTATTGGTCTCTTGTTACTACAAACATGATAGAGCAAGTTTTGGATAATTTACCTTATCAACAAAATTAATGATTCTCAGATAGCTATTAATTTGTCTTCGGAATTTAATTAGATCCATAATTTAGTCTTCAAGTTGCACCGTACTCATGGATTAGCTCATTAGTGGTTACCATGTTTACAAGTGTTTTACTATATTTGTTGTTATTGCAGTTGCCTGCGTTGAAATATCGCATTTATCAAACTAAATTCCATTTCTATGAACTAGTTTATGTAAATTTTCAACTTAAATAAAATATTTGTTTAATATTGCATTGAATCTCCCTCGAATGTGTGTAAAGTGTCGGTATAAAGTATAAGCTTATAAGAAGTACAAGCTTTTAGAATTTAGATAATCTAAAAAGAAATCTGGATTATGCGTATAAAATTTTAAATATATTATCTTTGCTGAGTAATTCGAAGAATAATTAGTCAATTGAGACAACAGACATGTTCATGTCCATTGAGGCATCGCAGTTCACTAAGCATAACTGTAGCATACATACAGCAAGTAACTCTTCGGCTTATGACTTAGCTGAATTGTTAAGTGATATACATCTTATGCTTGCAACGTGTAAGCACGCAGAAACGTCAATGATATATACTGCACATTAATTATCTTGGTTTTGCACGTACCAATGAAAGGTTAATGAAAATAATTTAAAAATATTTAGCGATTATTAAATAATAATATTAATAATAATTAATTAATAATAAGCTTCGTCCAAAGCGATATTCAATTTTGAATTTTAATTTGTCATTTACAATCCATTAAATTTTATTTAAATTTGTACTCTAATGAATTGAAGTACACTCCACAATTTAACGTTTATATCCATTAAGTTTGTTGAAGCGCATTTAATTATACTTTACAATATATTTTATTAAAGCCGTTTTATTAAATTTAGACGTGATGTCCTCTTTGAATTAAAATTATTTTATACCAAGATTAATTTTCGGGATTGATGTATTTTAAACCGCATATAATTCAAATTCTTTATTGGTATTATAATAACGTTAATATACACTGAGAAAAATGTCATACGAAAATTTAATATATCATATAATAAAAATTACTATATTTTATAGTAACGCGAGGA
>JAWWEO010017921.1:0-22700 GCA_035582975.1 Ormyrus labotus
AAAAATTCGTTTTTTTTGTTTTATTATTTAAAAATTAAGCATTGAAAATTTTTTATTTTGACTAATGAATGCTTTTATACATTCTTTGATACTTCTAGAACACATTTCTGAAATAAAAAAAATGAGTTTTTTGGTTATTTTTTAGTGTACCCTACCCTTAAGCGTAGAATCGTCATTTTCTTTGATAAATTCAAATTCAGTTATACGACACTTATTTGGGTCACGCATTTTGCTCAAACTTTGGAATATGTTTTCTAATGTAAAATATGAAAAACGCCGCACGTTCGGCCTAACGCTCGATTTTTCAAAAGTTATGAGCTCTTTTAGGAAAGCTAAGAAAAATCGATTTTTGTTCAATCACATATAACTTTTCAATTGTTAATTGTAAAGTATTTTAACTCCTGATCTTTGGAAGTTTGAGGCCAAATCCTATCGATTAAAAAAGAAGACGTCCAAAAATCTTCATTTGTTCAGAAGTTATGGCCCAACAAAAAATGACCACTAAAGTAGCATAAAAAAATCCACAAAAATTCATTGACGTAATTTTAACCTTTTTTTATTACAAATTTTTATTTAGCTATAACTTTTGAACAAATAAAGATTTTTGAATGTCTTTTTTTTAATCGATAGAATTTGATCTCACCTTTCAAATGCCGGGAGATAAAATACTCTACAATTAACAGTTGCTAAGTTATACGTCATTGAACAAAAATCGATTTTTCTTAGCTTTCCTAAAAGAGCTCATAACTTTTGAAAAATCGGCGTTAGGCCGAACGTTCGAACAAAATCCGTGATCCAAACAAGTAAGACTTTCCTGGTGAGTTTGGAGTTTCATTAAACCAGATAATTTTTTTAGCACTTTTCAACAAAAGAGGTGTGAAAGAAATTATAAAAACAGAACTATCTGATGGTACTTATTTATCACAGAATCATCTATATCTGAATCGTCTTAACCATCACTTTCCTCACTCTAGGTTGCCATTTTTGGCGTGTAGTCTGCTGACTACCTGCACCATCCATTCCCCATTCACCAATGAGTTCAAGTGGTTGAGTAAAAAATTGTGACAGAGTATCTGTATCGAATTGCGTCAAAATTCTCTTAATAGTATGCTCTAGCAATGAAAAGAGATCCACTTTCGCGCCAGATTCATAGTACTCAATATTTTCTGGCATACATCTTTCTTTAGCTTCAAGTACACTTTGATAAGATGGATGTGAATTTATGCCAGTAATCTGATCATTATAATAACGAAGTTTTTGACATTTCCTTGCATTCATGTCTAAATTCACAAACATTGCTAAAGCTTTTTCCAATTTAAAATCATTATCATCTTCGAGTACTTTTTCTTTAAGGTGGTCTTATACCCATCATTTGCCTTCGAAGAAACACTTAAAACAAAAAATCCTTAGTATTAAGAGTTTTTAAAAAAATATATATTAAAGATAGTTTATTGTGAACTTAAAATTGTTATACAACAAAAACTAGTAGATAAACTTCAAAAATTCTTTAATTTTGAAAGTTTAATTAAAGGCGAAAAAATAAGTGTTCGATCATTGAAAAAGATCGATTATTCACTAAGATATAGCTATTCAAAAAATTGAAACAAAATAAATAAAATTTTAATATCTTTTGAACTAATACGTTTTATAAGTAGAAAAACTATACAGCTCTGAACATGTAAAAGATCTACCATTTACCAAAATTTCAAGTAATTTAAAGTCTTTTTAGTTTCGTAATCGTTTCAGAAAGAAAACTCATTTTTTTCGGTTTTCAGTTTTTTATTCAAAAACAAATTGATAAAATGGCTTGAAATTTTTACGGATTATAGCTACATATATTCTTAATTAACAAAAATTTTTTCAGAGGAGTTGATAATTTAATTTAAGAATTATAAGCTTTTTAAAAAAACACGTTTTTATTAAAAACAAAAGAACCATAAGAGCTAGGGTAACTTTTTTTCTCTGAAATTATAGATATTTTTATGCTCTTTAAATTGGCCATTGTTTGATTCAAATATCTTAATCCTATCATTAAAAAAAATTAAAATTAAGTTTTTCAAAAATCGAAAATTTGCGATCAAACAAAAACAAATAATCTAAACAAAAAAAGATTTTTTTTGCCGCCATCACAAAAAAAAGCAAAAGAAATGAGCCGTGAACGATGAAAATCCGTTTAGTAGAAGTTGAGATACGGCGTATACACACACACACACACATCCATACAAAAATTTTTCAAAAACCATTTATTCTTATTTCTGACACCTTCAAATACAATTATAACCTATTTTTCGAACAACTCCAAAAATTACTATCACAATGCTTCCTCTAGGAGGAAGCAAAATTAATTTGTAATTATAAAATAAAAAATTAAAATGAAGTTTAAAATAAAATAAAATTAATGAGAGTGGTGTAAGGTAAAGTGTTATTTTGTGTTGAGAATTTTTAATAGCGCAAAACAAAATAACCATGAAATCAAGAAAAAGGAATTGTTCAGGAAAAAGAGACTCAAACAGAGGGTACTCCACCAAGCCTCGAAAGAGGAAGGCTTGGAATAAAGGAGTCTCACTGAAAGATAAAAAAGCAAGTACATGTTGTAAAAAGCTTCAAGGGTAAGAATATCCGCATACAGACTTCAAAGGATATAGAGTTTTTAACATTCAGAAATTATCAGAAATAATCAGCTGTGTCACCTGTTGTAAATTATATGCAGGTGATTTGAGTTTAAGTGAGAAGTCAACATCAGGTGTTAGCGATGAATTTGAGTTAAAATGTGTAAAGTGTCAATTCACACACAGTTTTGCCAATTGCAATAAGCAAAGAAATTTGTACGATCTCAATGTAAGATCAGCACTTGTTGGACGATTAAGTGGCAATGGCTTAGAAGGTCTAAAAACTTTTTGTGGAGCTATGGATTTTTTACCGACAGTAACTTGCAAAGCATACAATAGAATTCAAAACCTAATTCTAAACCCTACTCAAGATCAAGCTTAACAAAGTATGCAAAATGCTGTCACAGAAGAAAGTAATTTAACATCTGACAAGAAAATTGAAAAACACTTTAGTAATGAAGAAAATTTGGAAGAGACAAATTATCCAAGAGAGGAAGTCAAGAACTTAAAAGTAAAAGGAGGCGGCACATGGCAGAAGAGAGGATACAGTTCTTTGAATAGAGCTGTAACTCTTGTTGGAGCAGAGATAGAGAAAGTAATTGACTATGAAGCTCTTTCGTCATACTGCGAGGTCTGCTAAAAATGGCAAAAATAGCATTGGTAATGAATAGAATTGGTAATGAATGGAAGAATTTCTACGTCCCTCACGAGCTGATCTGCTCTAAAAACTATTCTGGAATGAAGAGTACCGGCATGCTACAAATTTTCAAGAGATCTAAAGAAAAACATCATGTGCAATATACCCAATACATTGGTGATGGAGATTCGAAGACTTTTTACAGCATTTCCAAAGCAAAACCTTATGAAGAAGATGTAAAAATAGAAAAACTAGAATGTATTGGGCTTGTTGGGAAAAGATTTGGCTACCGCATAAGAAAACTAAAGCAAGACATGAAAAACAAGAAATTCAGTGACGGTAAAGGCCTTATGGGCAAAGGACGACTTACCGATAAGACCATCATCATAATGCACATATACTACACAGGAGCCATCTATGCGGCCTAACTAGAGATATCTGGGCCATTTGGTATCATTTGAGTTCCACAGACGACTCTCCACAGCATCAATTCTGTCCTGTTGGCAGGAACTCTTGGTGCAAGTACAGGAAGGCAGAAGTTCTTCATCAACTTCAAAATTTTAAACATAAAAAATCTTTGCCTCAGCCTGTAATGGATGCTATCCGGCCAGTATTCATAAAAATGACTTCTGTATCACTTCTAAAAAGATGTCTTGGAGGTCACGCGCATAACTCCAACGAAAGTTTCAATAACATCTTATGGAAACTTTATCCAAAAAGCATTTTCGTTGGCCTTCATACATTGAAACTTGCAGTAGGAATTGCCACTTTGCAGTTCAATTATGGAATGCCCGGCATCTAAGTAAGACCTAACCTCTTTGCATTGGCTGCTGCTGCAAAAAAAGATTAAATGCGCATCAGAAAAGCTGAACAAGAACAGCAAGAGAACACCAAAAAGAAGAGACAAATATACAAAAAATTAAGACTCACCTTGACAGAAGAAGCACAGGATTATGAAGCAGGAACTTTTTAATTTTACAGTCTGCTCCACTTCATCGGCCTACTTAACATCACTTCACTTTATCACCATAAAGATAAGAATTTTTTTGTATATTTGGATGTTCATTTTAAATATCAATTTTTATCACACTCTCTAATAAGCCTAATTGAATACTTAAAATGAACATCCGATATTTTCAACGCAAAATTAAAGTTTAATATTTGTTTTTATTTTTTCTTTTAAAGTAAACAAATACAAGAATGTAACCTCAACGCGCACGTTGCAGACTGAACTGAATAGCACAAAACATGTCATAGCATATAGAATAGCCGACGCCTGACGAGAGACGACTGTGGCGACATAAAGCTCCATATTTAAAAATTTTGAATTTTAATAAAAACAATCTAATCCTTTTAAAAGAATTGTATTGCAGCGTTGTGTATATTATTTTGATAATATTTATAAATAAATTATTACAAATTACAAAAATTATTTTAAAAAATCGATATTATGAATTTTTGATAAATGATGATTTTTCTTCTTTGGGCTATAACTTTTTTAATTTTTGATATTTTTACATAAAAATTTGGGATGATATAGATTATGATATATAGAATCAAAATATGTAAACAAAATTTTGATTTTTTGAAATTTTTTCGGTATAAGGCCCCCTTAATCAAAAGCGCATTAATTAATTCTTCCCTTGAAAAAGTAGATGCAATTTCATTTGAACGCCTTTTTCGTGTTTTAACTCAACATTCTTCATGCGATACAGATGGACGACCTCGTTTACTATCAGACTCAGTATGTCTATCATCTTCGACAACTTGTAATTCAGAAGTTATTGCAAAATCAACTATAAAATTTTCGTTCACAAAAACTTGAAACTTTTTTAAAAATGTTTGCTTGTGTCTCTTCAGACTTCTCCACTTTTTCTGATATAACGGAAAAAAAAATATTGGAGTTTTTCTTTAATTAATAACCGTTGACTGTCTGTGTAAGATCGAAGATTAATGCTTTAAATATAAAATAGCTTCAATCTTATCTTCGATACTTTCAGCATCGGAACTCCAGATTGATTTATACAATTCCGCGTTACTTATTTTAAATTCATTGATTGCAAGTTTTTAATTCAATAAGTAGAAACAGAAAGGCGAGAAGTACCTTTCACCTTTATCGAATGAGCAATAGTTCGTCTCCTGCGGTTTATCGTTCGCCCTCTAGTGGTAAAAAATTGAAGTACTTCTCTCATCTCATGAATCATATGCACAACGTAAAAAACGATATTTTTTCTAGGATTTAGGGTTTGAAGTGTAGGGTTTGAAGATCTAGGATTTAAGGGTGTAGGGTTTGGGAATCTATGGTTTTAGGGTTCTAGGGTTTGGGAGTTTAGGGTTTTAGGGTATAGGGTTTGAAGTTCTAGGGTTAAGGAGTCTTGCTTTAAGGCCCTAGGGTTTGGGAGAACCAAAACTTGTGTGAATTCATTTTAAAAATAAATTGTATGCACGTCAACGATGTTATCGATTTTTTTTACAATTTCTGCACCTGTACTTTATTGACCAAGGTGAAGTGTGTATGAAAAAAAATTTCACGAAGATCGTTGCAGATTTGTACTGTCGGCAAATTTTTGTCGATTTGGTTACACTGTGCGCCGCATTCGGATAGTACAGCGCGCGCTGCTAGGCGGCGCACCAGCGGATTCACGGCTCTCGCGAGCGAACTAGCTCACTAACTGTATATAAGGAAGAGCTTCCTAACGTTGGGGGTCCACTTCGGTTTCCGAATCCAACCAATCCCAACGGGATAAATGGTCTCTGGCGTAACAACTGGCATTGAATAAACACTCTTATTGTTTAAATTTTTACCATCCACTTCTCTCCATTTAAATTATAAGGTCGATAACATGGAGGTAAACCCCCATAAGGTTTTCTATCTTTTTAAATTAGATATTGAAAAACATTATAATAAAAAATAAAATAATAAAAAAATCAGTTTCTCAACATTAGGATTCGCCTATTAAGTTGTACCACCCCCCACATAAGTTAAAAAATCTATGATTCAAAACGTTGTACACTTCTTTTTAATTGTAAAAATTTTTTACATTCTCACGTGAGATCTTACGTGAGATCTTACACGAGGAGAATGCATATTCATAGTTGTCATGTATTTATTCTACCTCAGTATTCATAACGGTATAAGATAAAGAGGTGGACCGACTACCCTTCCCCCACCACTAAATTTCTGTAATCTTATTCAAGCCTTTCCATTTTTTTCCACTTGGCGACGAAGAGTGGGTGAAAATACCAATTTAGCTGAATATTAAGCGATTTTCAAAGCATTTTTTTAAGCTTGGCTGAAGTGATATTTATAATTTTTACGTTTCTATGAAACCGAAAAATTTGAAAAAGACAGCATACAGTTTATAATAATCCATAGACAGAATGTGGAACTTATAAAAATTTTGGTTTTTGTGATTTTTCTAATTTTTTAACAATTTTTCATATATCAAATATTTGTTTCCGACATCTATAATACTATTTAAACTATTTTTGTCCATAACTATACATCAAATATTTATGTTTTATAAATTTAATATAGATTATTTTATAGAATTCATCGTTTAATTTTAAAACTATATATAATACATTTTTAACGTTGAAACGTCCAAACCAAACCCATCCCGTATCCTTAACGAATACGGGAATTACTCATACAAAATATAATTAGAATTATACAAAAAATAAATGATACGATGTAAATAAAAGCGTAAACTTCCGAGAACGCACGGCATTCAAATCATACAACTCTTTTACGTCGCAACGTAAATAGTAGCGTACGAATTCCGAGAACTTTTCCCTTTAAATCTTTTATTTTATTTCAAAGAGAAATTAGAATTAAAATCAAAGACTAAATTTTAGAACACTTAAGATAAGAACGAACAAGAAATTTCAATTGTTTAATATTAATTTGTTTAATCAAATCAATTTGTTTAAACAAATAAACAAATATCATCAAAACACAAACTATAATTTAAGATCAAATTATTTTTAAGTATAAACAGCACTACAATAAAAAACAAACAGTCAGATTCCTTTTTTATCACTTAAAAAAGCATCTGAAACGAAACAATTACGCCACAAAAGATGCTACATAAAAAGTAAGCTATGATAAAAAAGAAACTAGTTAACACATTATAAATTATCGAAGCTAGAAACAATAGAAGTCTATGGAAGCTTGAGGATTATCGATCTTCTAGAACCTTCCATGAACTTCTATAACAAATTATCAAAAAACTACGCTAAATAATAATTCAAAACTAGATGTAAAATATAAAGAAAAGGAAACTCCACCGATTGTATTTTATAAAATTTAGATTTAAGTAATATTTTTTGCGACGAAATGTCGTGAGGCCGTCCGCGCGCGCAACTCCAAAAAGGAGTTTGTTTACAGGTGCGCATTACGACGACAATCAAGGAGCAACGACCCAGTCGCATATTGTTTTGACTATCATTATTTTGATTTCGAAGAACTATTGAATATTGATTTTACTATATTGACGTGTCTGCGCACACGTAGATTTTCGTGTGTGAATGTGAGTATGTTTGTGTGAGTGACTGAGATTAAAATAATTTAAAAGGAGTTTCGGTTGAGATTTCGGTGTAAGAGGTAGATTTGAGTTTTCGGAGTTCGTGGAGATTTTGGGTGGTTGTGAGGGTGGATGTTCGGGAGTGTATTATTTATAATTGTTGTTAATAATATATTGCTTTTGAAAATTGATCGAGTGTTTTGGATTTATTTCTCATCCCTATGCAAATTCGTGTTGATCAGCCCAATCAACTACCAGGTTTTGTTTAATTATAAATTAGTTGTCACGTGCGCGGGCTCGAAGGAAAAGGAGCAGCCAGAGACCTCCAAGGAAGTTGTAGATGACATTTTAATAAATCGAGAGGTAAAAACAAAATACGAGATTAAAATTCTGGAACCTCCACCAAACACCATCTCATCGAAAGGACTATCTGACTTATCACTGCGATAGGAAGGATTATGTCAGTGCTGCACTAACGGGAGGCACACTCTAAACAGCAATAAGACTGTAAAGAGTTGTTGCAAAAAACACTAGCACACTGCAAGCAGCAATAGCACTGCGAAGAGCAGTTGCGACAAACTCGCGCATGTTCTCAACAGCAGTAAGACTGTTAGAGAGTCGTTGCCGATGACATTAAATGAGGAAGTATTCCTCCAAAAATCGCTCATCATAAGAGTTTAAAAAACTTTAAAAAATAGTGAACTCCTCAATTAAGTCGAGTCACCATTAATCATTCATTATGTCTGCCAAGCAGCTGATATCGAACCGTAACAACGTATATTTTCGTGCAAGTAGATAAAGGGTATAGCCGGGTATCCTAGTGAAAAATGCCCCGAAATGAATTTTATTTTTCATTAAATGGGTCAAAATAACATAAATAGACTTCATTAGCCAAATTTTTAGAACGCTAGGTGCCTCCTTCGGGTCACAAACCTGAAAAACGTTGTTTTTGACTTTTGTTTTTCTAGCACATTTTAGCTCCAAAAAATCTGAAAAAATCATATAAGTGCATTTTTGCATCACGAATTACCCTGAATCTTTTCATAATTTTAGAAGCTTAAATGCGCCTAAGAAAAATTCCCAAAATTTTCAAATCATTTTCTAACCTCAAAGGTATTAATTGACAAAGTTTTAAATTTGCTTATTTAATGTACTTTTCTTTTTTCTTTTGAACTGTGGAGTTTAAAATTCTGACAAAATGGGAGAAACTGCTTAAAAATCGAAAAAAGCGCTTTTTTTACAACTTTTAGACAATTTTATCAACTTTTCAGAGCTCGTAGATCGAATTTGACGTCAGAAATAGATTCACCGACCGAAAAATATGTAGAAATACCTTTGAGGATAGTAAATATTTTTTATAATTAATAAAAATTATAATCTAATTTTCGTAATAATAAATATTCATTAAAAAATTAATATTCCAAATGACGTAACTTTTTTTTATTCAGAAAGGTTTAATAGAAAAGTAGAATTTTTAATTAAAAGAAGGATTTAGCATTACAATTTTCAGTCTTCGTTGCTAATATATATATTTGGTGCTTGCGCTTAAAATATGACTACTTTGTATAACATTTTAATACGTAATTTTAAATTCTTCAATGATCATTTCATTTTTATATTATGTCTCAAAAAATGCATAATGCGATGAAGGATTTTATCACGATAAAAACCGTATGTATACGTAGCTGAACATTCTATATCGTAATTTCTTTAATATCGTTTGAACGGCAGATTAAGTACGTTTTTACCATATTCGCGATATCTCCCTCATTCTTGATTACAGGTAATGCACATTCACCGTAGATTGTTTCGCGCGCATTCAATGTGCTATTTTTTACTATGATTTTTGATAAATAATGTTGATTAACATAAATAAATAAATTAATAATATTAAAATGTGATAATTTAAAAAGAAAAGAAAAGATAGGTTTCAATATTTAAGTTATAAAATTAAAAGGACTATTCTTTGTGTTTCGCACTCGGTATTGTCTGGTGGGCTCATCAGGAGAACGCAGACAGACCTTTGCTCGACACTGTTGGACAAAGATTATATTTCTTAATTTGTGTAAACAAGTACACGAAAAACCAGCCGAAACTGACGTGTACTTTTACTGGAAAAAATGATAAATTTTTTGAGAATAACCAATTCTAAAAGAAAGTCTATCTGATGTATAAGTGAACGCACTAACATTATGTAAGCAAGCCGTAGCAACTAACCCAGACGGCGACTAACAAGGAGAGTGTACGACATTTGGGTAATGGATTTTCCTGTAACTTTGGGATATGTCTTTTAATGTTAAAATATGAAAGAAGCCGCGTCCGTTCGGCCTAATGCTCGATTTTTCAAAAGTTATGTGCTCTTTTATCAAAAATTTAAGAAAAATCGATTTTTGTTTAGTCGTGTATAACTTTTCAACTACTAATGGTATAGTATTTTAACTCCCTTTATTCAATAAAAGCAAATCATTTCAACGTAGTAATGAGCAAATAAAAACTTTTACTAGTTTAAATTACACTGATTTTAATAGTTTAAAAAATATGTTATTTTCCATAAAAAATTCAGAGTCTAGAGATAGAACTCAAGCATTAATAATATGTCTTTTTAAACTACGTTTTGAAAATTCTAATAAAATGATATCATCAATTTTTGAATTACAGAGAGAACAACAGGTTTCTGATTTTTGTGATTCAGTCCTCCACTCATTTGAAAAAGATGTTTTGCCTACTAGATTTGGACCAAAAAGTATATCTCAAGAAGATTTAATAATAAGTCACACAGCACCATGTGTTAAAAAATTGTTTGATATAACAAATAACCTTGCTTTAATATTTGATGACACATACTTACGTCACCAAAATAGTGCGAATAATGAATATCAAAGGAAATCGTATTCTGGACAAAAAAAGACCGCACTTTGTAAAGCGTTTACTATTACTACAACAGACGGGTATGTTGTAGATATTCCAGGACCATTTCCAGCTACTATGAATGATGCAGCTATCATGAAAATTGTAATGTCCGATCAATCTAGAATAAGAAGTATTATGAAACCAGGGGATATTTGTATAGTTGACAGAGGATTTCGAGACGTCGTATTATATTTAAGCGAAATTGACATCCGTGTCTTAATGTCTGCTTTAAAGAGAAAAAGAACTCAATTAACAACTTTAGAAGCGAATGACTCTAGATTTGTGACTAAACTACGATGGGTTATAGAAGCAGTTTATGGCATACTGGGCCAAAAGTACAAACTCTTGCATCATCAGTTCGATAACAAACTGCTTTATAAAGCAGCAGTATATATAAAAATTGCTTCTTTCTTGCAAAATTTTTTTTGGCAAACGTTTGAATTCCGATTCATGCTTAAGTGATCAAATCCTAGAAATAATGCCCAGTTTGCGTGCAACCGAAAATCAGTTAGCAGAGGAAGTAGAGACATCAAGGTGGTCAAGACGTAATAGTCTTTTAACTAACCTGAAATCGGAAGATGTCATAGATTTTCCGGAGTTAACAGAAACAGATTTGAAAATATTTTGTTCTGGAACCTATTAATTAGGACAAACTGTTTCATATTTGGCAGAAATGCTTGATAAAGATAATATTTTGATATGGAATATGTTAAAATGCAGCCAGATATAATTAAAGTATCAGTTAGATCTAGACATATTACGAAAAATGCTTACAAATGTTATATACATTACAAACCGAATTCGATTGGATAATCTGGAATTTTACGACATACGTGTAGTTGTCCTAATGGCTTAAGAACCGTCGGTTGCTGTTCCCATTTAGCAGCGATAATCTACTATCTTTCAAATGCTAGATATCAATCCAAAAGAATTAAACCTGCTTAAGTTTTAACAAAACTATTATCTTACGAGGAAGCAAATCCTGTAATTAATGAGAACAGTGACGAAGACTAAGAGATGTTAAGTTATTAGAGATTGTTAAAAGATGTTTTAATATTTTTAATAATATCACCTTTTCTATTAAAATTTTCTGAATAAAAAAAAGTTACATCATTTGGAATGTTAATTTTTTAATGAATATTTATTATTACGAAAATTCTATTATAATTTTTATTAATTATAAAAAATATTTACTATCCTCGGAGGTATTTCTGCATATTTTTCGGTCGGTGAATGGATTTCTGACGTCAAATTCGATCTTCGAGCTCTGAAAAGTTGATAAAATTGTCTAAAAGTTGTAAAAAAAGCGCTTTTTTCGATTTTTAAACATTTTCTCCCATTTTGTCAGAATTTTAAACTCCACAGAACTTTTCTTTGTCCTTCAAAAGAACAAAGAAAAGTACATTAAATAAGCATATTTAAAACTTTGCCAATTAATACCTTTATGGTTACAAAATGATTTGAAAATTTTGGGAATTTTTCTAAGACGCATTTAAGCTTCTAAAATTATGAAAAAATTCAGGGTAATTCGTGATACAGACATGCACTTATATGATTTTTTTCAGATATTTTGGAGCTAAAATACGCTAGAAAAACAAGAAAGTCAAAAACAACGTTTTTTAGGTTTGTGACCCAAGGGAGGCACCTAGCGGTCAAAAAATTTGGCTAATGAAGTCTTTTTATATGTTCTTTTGAGCCATTCATACAAATATGAAATTTTCTGTTTCATAGAAACGTAAAAATTATAAATATCACTACAGTCAAACTTAAAAAAAATGCTTTGAAAATCGTTTAACGTCCAGCTAAATCGGCATTTTCACCCACTGTGCGGGGCCACAGAAAAAAGGTACCCAACACAGTCATGGTTTCTGCATTAAATGTAAACAATAAATTAAAATGAATCAATTATTAATATTTGAAAAAATCAGGAAATACAATATGAATGATGAAAACAAATAAATAAAATAAAAATAATGTTCATTGCCCTATAGTCAGCCCATAAAGATCGCGACGTTGCGTGCGCGCGCTACTCACCGACACTACGCCTCATCATGGTGTGCGTAAATTTGACGCGCAATAGAAATACGTTTAATTTTTCATTTGAATTCAATATGTTGATTCACGTGTTTTATTGTTTTATAATGATAAATAAAATATTATCAATAGTCATCTCAATTTTTTAGAAAAATGAAAACGAACTATTTACGTAATATAAATGCTTAATACCTTTTACGCTTAAGAATTCCATCATACAACGCAGATCATTAACCTTTGAATATTTTTATGCAAAATATTACAATTCAAACTCAATTTAAAACTCACACTATAATCAGTAACTAAAACCCATGGAGGGAGCAATGAACATATGCAAGTTTCAACCATATAGTACAGGGATGTCTTCGGTAGCTGCGGTGACTAAGGCTCAGTGCTCAGTTCCGTTTTTCTGGGGTCCGAGCCCAGCACTTGGAACTTTATTTTTTTTATTTATTTGTTTTCTTTATTCATATTGTATTTTATGTTTTTTTTCAAATATGAATAATTGATTCATTTTAATTTGTTAACATTTAATGCAGAAAACGTGAATGCCACTACTACTTTTTTAAGTAAATAATTTTTTTAAAAGATCTAACTTATGAAATTTATAATTATTTAATTATTATGATGCATCGCTATTAGATTGTCAACTGATAAGAGGGTTTCAAGATGTTAATCGTTCAAATTTTTATGGTTTTGGTTTACAAAACGATAAACTAAATAAAAAAAAATTGTCAACAGTATAAAGCATTTATTCAGCTGTATATATGCAGTCGAATTCGTTAAGTACGGTTTAGTCTATTAAATAGTTAGAATTATATCAACATTAAAAAATTTGTAAATTGCGTTTTCGTCACTGATGTATTTGCAACTTAACTTTCATAGATATATTTAGTTGAATATCAACTTATTTTTTAACAATTTTTCCTTTTTTTTTAAGAATAGTTGCATATCTTGTATCTTTAAACTATGGGAAAAAGGTACTTTGTGAAAAAGTGTAAATATAGAAATCCAAACCTACTCTTAATAGTGCTTGAAAATTTAGTGATAAAAGGAATAATAGATGGGAGCGTTTAGGGGGTTATATACTGATTGTTTCCTCCTCTAAAAAGACCTGGAAAAAAATCTGTATGATTATGGTTTCTTTTTAAAATATCTATCAAAAATATAGTATATTTTGATCAAATAGGCACAAACTGTACTCTGTAGGCCCATTCGATCGAGAGATATTGCTATTTTAAATTTTCTGCTTTGCGTAAATTCCAAAATGAACCGAAAGATAAATGGTCATCTAACAGAGCTTAAAATCTTTGTTTTTGATGTCATTTAGGGCTGATACTTTTTTTGTTAAATTTTTTAGTATTTTTAAATTCAAAAAAACTAAAACATATTGGTAGATTTTTAACAAATTTTCTGAATTTTCTGAATTTTTCTTAATTTAAAAATACAAAACAAAAAAATTTAACAAAAAAAACCATCAGCCCTTAATGACATCAAAAACAAAGATTTTAAGCCCTGTTACATGATAATTCATTTATCGGCTCCGTCTGCAGTTTACGCCAAACTCCTAATCACTAAAGTTTTCAGAAAATACTAATAAAAGAATTTGTTATGTTATTCTGAAAACACAACACACGGCGCAGCACTAACTTTTTAAACTATAATTAACACTTGTCTGGAAAAGTTAAAGATGAATAAAAATGTTCGCACTCCATTTTCAGAAAGAAAAGGACGCCTCTATAGGCAATTAAAGCACCTCTTTGTCGAACTGCCATTAAAGGCTTGTATCAGCATTACTCGAGTAGTATCAGCATCATTACTAATCAAGAACTTCATAATGCTTTTCTCTCCAATAAGAGCAAACTTATTGTAGTCCAGGTGCCTGATGTGCAAGTCAGTGTAATCTCTGTAAACAAAGTAATCCTGTGACCTGTCCCAATGCTGGAAAGTCCAGATCTATAACAGCACTTACAAATTACTTTTAATAATAACATTTATAACACAATAATGTATCAAAAAATATTAACAAGTAAAAAGCTTGATGATGGCTAAAGAGGACCTGAAACAGAAAAATGGAAGTTCTTTTTAGCTTGACAGCTGGAAATAATAATAAAACTTTGAAATTTACCTGCTTCAAAACAGTAGCTCTGTCCAGGAGTATTTTCTTTGAAGACATTAAATGATTCCAAACTTTACTACAAAGAATAAACAAACATGTTTAACCTCAACATATGCTTGAAGGAAAACATTAAGACTAAAAAGCGATCATCTGACAAAACACACTATGGCGACTGTGGTAACACGACTGAAACGCCATGAGTGCGCTTATTCGAAATTTCAAAATTGAAATTCTTTTATAAAATCATTTAAATTCAATAAAACATAATATATAATACATAAAAAAATGTTTGATAATGTTAAAATAATAATTAAAATATTTTTACCGTGATTTCTTTAGCAAATGCAAATTTTAGTATTTTTAGAAAATTATATTTTAAGCCGTAACTTTTGAAATTTTTTAAATTCGTACCTGAAAATTTTTTTCTACATTTTGGATAAAGTATAGAATCAAAAAATCAAATTAAAAAAAATTGATTTTTGGAACTTTTTTCAGTATATAATCCCCTTAGGCTGCAAAATAACGGAAACAGTCAATGTTTGCAAAAAACATTTTAGTAGTCAGGATGTCTTAGCAGAAAAAAAAACATGTGACGGTGCTGGAAACGAAGTGAGTCGTATTATATATTGACATAAAAATCCTTTTTTCCACTATATAAAATTATAAGTATCATAACGAGTCGATACGGTAAAATCGAATGAAAAAAAATAGGCATCGATAATCGGAATCAAATTACAATCGTTTTATTACTTTAATTTAAATAAACTTTTTTAAGGGGTTACACCACTGTAGAATTTTCAAAAAATTAATTTTTTTTCTTGTGGCTTAAAAAATGCTTTGAATCCTCTAGAATATGAGGCAAAGAGTCTTATACGAGGAAAAATTTTTCTTACCTAAATTTTCGAGCTCCTTACCAAGCGTGTTTATATACATTGATCATACTATGTCTCTAATATACTAACACAGACATCATGAGAAAGCTTGGACGCTTAGAAGTGTCAGTGTATACAAGTGGGAAAAAAGTCCTCGATATTGTTACAAATATAGCTGTATGTAATTTTAACGATGGATTCATCAATATTTTGAGAATTAAGAAGGCTTTGGATATGGATATTGAGGTCCAAGCCTATAATTTTTGTATTGAAACCGACGCTCAACGCATTGAACTCGCAAAACGCTCTTTGACAGACGCGGCGAAAGAGAAACAAATCGCTGCTAAAAGAAATTGAAGAGGAATATTTGAACTCAAAACGAGCTGCTTTATGGTCCTGGAATAGCAGACTAATGTTAAAAAATTTTTAATAGTAAAATTTTTCATTTTTTCTTAGCTGTAATTCAATTTGAAACTTTAAACGCGTTTTTCTTGAAATATGATTTTTCAAATCCGCACGCACTATAACTCGAACAATTTTCATTATTTCCGTTTGAAATTTTAGCTGCACGTTTACAATTACATTTCGAAGATAAATACGTAGGGGATTTTTGATAATTTGATTTAAACGTTATTTATAAACAAATAAGTACCGATTTTTTAAGCGAAATTGAAATAATTTGCTTCAAATACTTACCAATTACACAAAAATCAATATTTTTAAAATCCCCTACGTGTTTCTCTAGCTATATGTATGTAGATTAAGCGGATTTTCTTTTGTTCCAGGTTGAAATTTGTACCAGTTGTGCTGCATGCCGCGAAGCGCCTCAAGTCAAAGACGCCTCAGGAAATTGGCTCTCAAGTCTCCATTTTTGATTATTTTTGAACGAAAATTTTTTTGTTTTTACTTAACCTGTTTCGTACCAAAATACCTAAATTTTATTAAATATTTAGTCTACAAATTATATTAGAAAAAATTGAGGAATCGATTCAGTGGTTCGTACCTGAAGGCTTTGACCCGTGCTCTATTCAAATCTGAGGTTAGATTTTAGCCATCATGGTGCTCTGAATCTGGTGGCATAAATACATTAGCTATAAAATGGCGCCATGTATGCCCAAAAATTCAATATGGCGGATTTAATATGACGATTTTTTGACCGATTTTTTAATTTGTTTCAATATTTTAGTTAATTTATCTCTTACTTATATAACTAGCAGGAATTCCTCCCTCGCTAACGCTCGGTCAGTTGATTAATGTCTTTTAAATGATGATTCATTTTTTTTTAAATAGAATTTTTTTAAAAATAAGTAAATATTTTTTAAAGTTATATTCATTGTTTCAATTTTAATCATAAAAGTTTTAATCTCATTTTGTCGTATTCGTTATATTTTTAGAACAAATGATTCTTTTAACTGAGTTAATCGATAACATTGTATATTATCTGCTTAGACCTTTAAATCACCTTTTGAATTTCATATATATATTTATTTTTTTCCAAGATAATTTAATATTAATTTTAAAAAAATGTTAATTCATTTCATATTCAGATTGTCGTGAATTCATTTATCAAAAACATATTAAACAAATAAGTTAGAAATTTTTCCAGTTACAACTGTTAAGGGGATGTCGGAGCCGGGCTGTTGCTGTCTCTCTCGCACATATTTCCCGTATAGGTATATCAATAAAGTATTATATTCCACCAGCTATGACAACTACAAATGTACAGAGTTAGATTAGGATCTCGTACGTGCGAGAGAGACAATTACCCAGCTTCAACATCCCCTTAAATCAAACACTTATATAAATGAAACTGTAATATGCAATAATAAAACAGAATTTTTTCCAACGTATATTATCAAGAGCAAGGATATAAAAAAAATTGAGAAGCATATAGACTTTGATGGCTTTTTAGCAATACACATTGAAGACACTTTGTGCTGTGGAGAAATACCAGAAAAAGAAATAAATGAACAAAATTTAAACCCAAATAATGAACAGAACAAAGATAGTAAAAAACGAATTAATAACACGTTTTATAAAAAAAATCTTCTCTAAGAACAAAGATGATTACAAAAGGAAAAAACAAAGATCACTTATAAAGAATAATATGCGCAGTAGTAAATGAAAAAAAAGTTATGTTAAACTAATTGATATTCAAAATATACTTTCTTTACAAGATTTTGGAGACTTAAAAAAATATGTTACAATTATAGAAACAAAGAAATTGTAAAGAAAATTTATGATAGAATAAATTATATTAGAATAAGAGAAGAAAAAAATGTATATACCAAACAATCATAAAACCAAAAAAATTCATTTAAAAACAAAATAAATTAAAAGAACTAGAAATGCAAAATGAAAAAATGGATACTATTAATTATATAGACATATTTAAAAATATTGCTAATGTAGCGAATACTGATTTTGATGAAACTTTGATTGGAATCAGACTGAATTCGACTGATTTTTTCAAGGAGTATGAAAGAAATTTTTTTTAATATTGCTTTGTGAAGCTTAGAAAATTTTTGCAACTTGGAAAAAAGTACAAGAATACTGTCCTTAATGTAATAGAGGTATTCACATTTTTCAGAAAAATACTCTGTACTTTTTTTGAACTACTATCAAAAACCTTCAAAATAAACTTGATTTTAAGTCAGTAGCATAAAAATTAAAGATGTTCTGATAAAAAAGAAAAAATTTTTGCATTTAAAAAAAAATAAAATTTTCAAAAAATGATGTATTTATTACAAAAATTAAAATTAAAGCATACCCTTCTACAATAACCTTTATGTAGGTACGAACAATATGTTCAAGAAGTTTCAGCGATTTAAAGTACATATTTTTTAAAACATCGCGATTTTTATAAAAAATTTTTTTTTTAATTTTCAAAAAAATGCCTTTTTTCTTAAATAACTATAAAAAAACAAAGTATAACGAAGAATGTATAAGAATGTAAAATGTAGGGTTCTTTTAGATGAATATTTTGGTTTTTTTTCATTTTTGTAGAATAAAAATTGACGAAGATATAGCCGGTAGAAATTTAAAATCGAGGACGAAGGTGAGGTGTCTTGAACCCTTTAACCTCAAAAATTTTGAAAACTACGCTACTTAAAGAAATAAAATATTATTTAGTGCCACTTTTTAATCCGATCCACAGGTTCTTAGAAAAAAATCCATGAGTTTACCAATATTTGATAAGCATAAAAATTTCTCATTATTTTAGATATCTAGAAATTCTTACGTATAATGCAAAAAGTCTTACTTTGACTTGCCTTGAAGTCTCTGCTTTTATTATTAGTGTTTGAGAGAGGAAACATTATGAAATCCACAACATAAGAAAATGAAATCACTTTAAAAAAATGAAATTTTTTTATAATAAATATTGGAAGCTTTATTGATTTTTTCTGAGAATGTATTGAACAGATTCAAAAGTATCTCTAAACACTTTTTTCTGTGAATTGTACGTAGAATATCATAGTACTATTTTTCATTTCAAAAATTTCAATTTTTTTATTTTTGTCCACTATTGCCATTATGGATTTTTCAAATCAGCCATTGTACTCAATATTAAAGATTTCAGAAACTTTTAAATGTACAAGTTATTCGTCCATAAAATTTTAAATGTAGACAAAAACTTAATACATCTAAAAATTTTATACAAAAATTTATATATGTGGCCGCCATTTTATTTTGTCATGGCACCAACTCTACGATGGTCTTACATATATTAATAAATCATGTATTGAGCTCAAGAAAAATGTTAATTATATAATTAAGAGGTAAATAAACTAAAATATTAAAAAAAAAATTTTAAATCGGTCAAAAAACCGCCATATTGGATCTCCCATATTGGCATACATGGCGCCATTTTATATCTAATGTATTTATGCCACCAGATTGAGAACACTGGAATGATCCAAAATAACAGGATCTTTTGAATTATGAGAAAGTTTAAGAAAAAATAAGATTTTTTAAAATTTTTTCTGCCTTTAAGTCGTCATAAATAAAAAATGGCACATACTGGTTAAAGTCTCAAATTTGGAAAGAACACGGGCCAAAACCTCAAGATACGAACCATTAATATAATTTGTAGTATGAATATTTGATCAAATTTAGGTCGCTGTTCAGTAAAAGTTATTGATTAAAAAACAAAATTAAGTACCTGTTACAACATTTTTAAAGAAACACAATCACTCCGTCAATAATTTAAAAGTTAAACGACCGTCTATTACGGTGTCATCCATTTTGCTCTTCCGATACGACTCAGTGTTTGTCAATATTTTACAGACAAAAGTTAAGTGTATTATCTGAAATATAACTATATTGTCTAGCACATTAACGAGATACAGATAACAGTTAATATATTTTTGTTTTTTATTTCAATTTATTAATTAATAAATTATAGTGAGTAAGTACCAACAAGGATAGTGCACCGGATTCGGGGCACAGATCTGGCCCAAACTGGTGCACATGTTTTCTTTTACCTCTTCGATGACCTTTGTGGAGTTCTAAGACCTAACACTGCCCCAAACTCCAGATATTTAAATTAACAGTCGTGTTCGACTCTTTATCCTCTGGGCTGGACGATGACAACAAACTCTCCTTTTAAGCCTTAAGTTACTTGTGTATACCCTTCCTGCAATTATAAGAAAAAAAAAGAAATGAAAAAACTTCAGAAAAAATCCCCAGGAAGTCTGGTAAATTAATGTTTTCTTCTAACCTCTTGTCAATTGCCAGCTGTTCTTTCTATGTTCTGTCTCTTTTTATTGTAGAGCACCGCCAGCCGCGAGCGTTGGATAAAGTAGTCAGTTGAGTTCAGCTTAGTCAGTTGAGGCTACTCATGTATTGTAAACATGTGGAACGTCAAAAGCAGTTACCTTTTAATAATTTAAAATTTAGAAATAAATTTTATTTGTACCTGAAGAAAAACTTTTTATCAGATAAGTTATTTTTTATTTATTAAAGAAGTAGAATTTAATTTTTTGATTATGATTCTTTGTGGTTTTATCTTATTTCGGGTGTTTAAATTTAACTAGCGATGGACATGGTCTCACAATTAAGGTAAAGTTACGCAAGTATTATGCTAAAAAGTTGATCTTTTAGCATAAACTTGATTCGTCAACAAGCTTAATTAAACTTAATTAAGCTTATTATGCATAAATGGCATCTATTTTAGTTGTAATAAATTTATTTTAATTGCAGGAAGTGTATACACAAGTAATTTAAGGCTGAAAAGGAGAATTTGTTGTCATCGTCCAGCCCAGAGGATAATGAGTCGAACAAAACTGTTAATTTAAATATTTGGAGTCTGGGGCAGCGTTAGGTCCTAGAACTCCACAAAGTTCACCGAAGAGGTAAGAGGAAACATGTGCACCAGTTTGGGACAGATTTGTGATCCGAATCTGGTGCACTCTCATCAGGCTGCATGATTTGGCAGAGCTTAAAACGTCTGAAGCGCGGAAAAGCTACTATCAGGAAAGGTTTACAACCGCCCTAGAAAACAACAACATCTGGAATGAAGTACGTAATCTCAAGCTGCTTTGCTGGCATTTCTTTTCAAAGTACCCGGATAGGGATAAACATATGCAGGACATTCTCGCCTGTACCCGTGAGGAGGGAATCCGATTCAAGCCAGTTGACCTGTGTGATATCGTGTTAGAGATATCTCAATTCTCATCTCAGGCAGTGGGTGAGGGTGGCATCCCGCAAAGTTTTATAGTTTAGGCTATTTCTATCGTCGGACCATTCCTGGTGAGCATATTCAACGCTTCCCTCATGCACGGTATTTTCCCGGACCTCTGGAGGAGGGTTCATGTGCTGCCGGTTAAAAAGCGAGTGTATTCAACTTCTGCTTCCGATTTTCGGTCGATAGCAATAATAAGCTTTGTTTCGAAGATCATGGAAAAGATCGTGCATCAGCAATTTATGGAATATCTGGATCAGCACAACTTCTTATATCCACTCCAGGCAAGGTTTCGTAAATATAACTCCACACAAAGAGCAATACTAAAACTTACGGAGGACATCCGGCATGCCATGGATCAACGACAGATCACGCAACTTTTTTTATTTGACTTCAGTAAGGCTTTCGATAGGGTTTCCCACGCCCGCATGCTTATGATAATACGGAGTACCTGGATAGTTTGCTAATCAGGTATACGCCTAGGTTGCTTGTGGAAGGCCATAAAAAGGAACTCACGAGCCCTACAGTTAGTACCGAATTCGGATTGAGATCATTTTCATTCCAAGCGACGCACCTTTGGAAATCTATCCCATCTGCTATCAGTGACGCGGCATCCCTCAGTACTTTTAAGCAGCTGGCTTGGACATACTTTGCAGACTTAGATTAGATTTAGATTCTTGACTATATATATTGTAAACTACACGACTAACTGATTTACCTGACTCATATGTATAACACGAAAATTTGACTGTCAAAACTTGACAGAACTGTATTCATTGGCAGCGTAACATTCATTGCCCATCTTTGTATTCTTTATACAATAAACTATTACAATACAATACACTCTCCTTGTAAGTTTTTGAGTATCCTCCTTTACATTAATTGCATACGTTTGGCTGTTGGCGTCTTGGTTGTTCCATTTTATCTTGTATGTCTTTGCCTGTTCTAATAAGACTATTTAAATTATTTTTTATACACTGCATCGTTTTTACACCTAACTTTTTAAATCATAATAAAATATTAATAATAATAAAACTATGACGGTTCTATGTGATATATATAATCACGATATCATTCATAATTTAAAATCGTTATAAAACAAAAAATAGTTCGTCGGTCTGGAATAAAAGGGTACCACCTCAGAATCCAATTGAAGAAGGTACCAATTCGCTTGTTGATTTTTTTCGCGCCGTTTAGGTTGGCAGCATTGATCAAATATGTAAACAATTTTTTACTATTTACAGTATTCTTAATAATAATTTGTATTCTTAAATATTATTGTTTACACTGTAATAAAAGAAATGTTTTAT
>JAWWEO010017952.1:0-18732 GCA_035582975.1 Ormyrus labotus
CTATTAAATAGCCACGGGACTTATCTATTAACTATTTTTCTGGCCATTTTCAATGCTGGAAATTCTACCAGGGCTTCATTGTTCAAATACAAAAATCCAATTTTTCCATTAATGTATAAATTATAAAAGTTACTTAGGAAAGTTCAAAATTGTTCATTCCAACTCCCACACTTTCGAAATTTATCTGACTAGACTTACAGTGTCAAGAGGCGCGGTAGCGCCTCGAGACAAGTTTGAGTTTTGAACTAATGATCAGCCTACGAGGCCGCTGCATGCGTGCCTTTATATATGTTAATTAAAATACGGTTTTGAGGTTACTATATCTATATTCATGCACGCTCTATTTTTATTACCCATATTAGAAATTTATATTTTATAGTAAATCTTATTATTCTGTTTACATTACATGCTTCAAACACAAAACCTATTTTCTTTTTGTTTTTATCAATTTTCAATAATCGCGGTAAAAAATACTTTGTTATGTTAAATCTACGGTACCTGAAAACAAATCTTTTAGAAGACCTACTGGTTTATTTTTCTAGTCATTTTTATGGTTCTTTGTGCGTTTAAAACATCAAGGATATTTTCCATAAAAACTTGATGAAACGTAGGATTTATCCAAAAATAGTCGCAATCGTTGTCTTTGAGATCGGTTTCGACTATTGCTTTAATGTTATATACATTTAAATTTTTAACTTTGCCAAAATTTAAAGTACTGCAGAATGTTGAATCTATTTTAAATAATTAACAGTTAAGTAAATCTCATGTTCTGCTTGTAAGCTATTAGAATATATACTTACTATGAGTGAAGAAATTGTGGATATGTTTAATTTACTTTTAATATTAGCTTCAGTGTGCTGAATCAAGAAAATTTGGATAGAAAAAAGATGAATTACTTTTGATACCAATTTCATTTTCTTACAATGTGGCCATAACACATAATCAGTCAACTTTGTTATAAACGTTAATGTTATGAATTTGTTTCTTAGTAACCGCTGTACGCAAACATAAAAGGACAGAATGATTCCTTACTCTTACAAAATTTGAAATCACTAATTTATGCAAATTCTACTTTGCAATAAAGGTAGGGTACAGACGATGCGCCGAAAATCGAATTTCACAATACTTTAATCAGTACCAAACTCACATCTCTCTCGAAAGCAAAGGACCATAAATTGTTTTCGCTCACCGCACTTGAGCAACAGCAATCCAAGGTAATATAATGTTCCCCTCTCGTCGCTCTTTGGTCTCACTTGTTTTTCTCGCGGCCGATATGCCTGCGTACGATACGTAACGGTGAGAGCATTTTCGCACTCACGTGTTCGACTCCTATCAGCTGTTTCACGTTCACGGCCACGCAAACGTCGGCGGAAGGCGCAAAATCTGCGGAGAAAAGAGGAGGAGACTTTTATTGTTTACCTTGGCTCGTTTAGCTGCCTCGAATTTTTTGCCCGGCCAGCGCTTCAAGCCGTAAATGTCAAGCCTTTGTCGGTTGCCTTTGTGCTAATTAAAATTGCAATTGATCGCTCGCGGAGGCTTTTCTCCGTAGAGGAGCCGTTTTGCCAGGACTGCTTAACCGTTGGGGAATTACGCCGCGTCGCAACAATGAGAGGTCTTACCTTGCATCGAAAATAAAACGTTTTTCTAATAGTGAAAAAAATATTCTCGGCTGTCTAATTATGAGGCAAATTGAACGTTGCGATTACTTTGCAAAGTACAGTAAGGTGTTTTGTTGAAACGTTTATGATATTTAAGGCGATCTAAAAAAAAAAAAAAAAAAAACAACTTCAAGTACACCATAAAGTAGAACTAATGAGTAATTCGTTTTGTTTTTAGGTATCTTGCACTTAATTAGTTATGGTTAATTTGGCTCGTCAATTAGATAAAATAAATTTAGCGATATATGACGTCAATAACAAAATAATAGTAAAACATTTATAAGAATACAAAATAAACTATACTTATTGCACCACACGCTCCACTCGTCAAACAGATCAAAAATAGCATAATTTACAATGTTTTATAGAATTTTAACGATTTAAAAGATTTATTTAATTTCAATCTATACTTATTTAAGCCAATTTCTGCAATAAAAACAAATAAAAAATTTAATCATTGCTACTTGATTGCAATAAATATTCGATAAAGTCTGCTTACTGCAATACGTATTCTGTAAAATCTGCTAATATTTATCAAACTAGATTTGATTATTAATAATAAATACACGTGTTGCAAATATAACACGCGAAAAAAGCACTTACCTTAATGAAGTGTGCATCCAACACACAAGAAAATTTTTCCAATTCAAATACTAGCTTGCTTTTCTACAAATCAAACTTTGATCGCACATTTATGTAACAAAACTGCTCAACGAGGAGTTAAGCATCCGCATGATTTAGCAGCCCAAGTACAGAAATCATAACGCGCAATAAAAAAAACATTATTCGCTTTTTCACGAAGCGCGCGCACACGCGGGTACAACGCGACAAACTCAGTTGGTTAGTCAGTCCGATTGGGAAGAAAAACAAAATGATCGTCACGCGAACGCGGAAGGCAGACGATGAGTATCATTAGAGGCGCTGAGTAATCTACCTCCGTCACCTGGACTTTGAGTCCGCGAGAGTTCAGGGTCAGCCGCGCGTCAATCGCGGTCTCCTTCCGTTTTCGCTTTTCGGACTTTGAGTCCAGACGCGCTTGGCTTCGTTAAAAAGGCTTACGTATTTAATAGCACTTCGGGACGGAGAGCTTCTGAGAAACTCCCGCGAAGGAAGCGGCGAAGGCACGGAGTTCTCACAGCGGAGCTCATTAATTGGATAAACGAGTGCGTGTGTGTGGATGAACGTTTCTTTTTTTTTTGTGCACTGCTTTTATTAGTGTAATTAATAACGTCGTTGCGATGATTCAATGTGGGTTGTTGACCGTTTAAAGAATCATTATAAACTGATCTTGCGTTTACGCGTGTTCGATGCTTGGTATTAAACGTACGCAGCTTTCGAAAGTTTATGGGTGATTTATTGTATAGCTTAAACGCTGCTTTAAAAAGTAGATTAAAAAAGAGGCTTGAGCAATTTATGGTGTACGGGACACACGTAGAATATCTTAGTCTGTTAGCTAGCTCTTTATTCAAAAGAAATAAGTATAAAGTTTTAATAACGAAGTTGCGTATATAACGTATGACTAATTAACATTACAGCTGATTGAGATGGACTTCAATTTGCGAATGCAAGTTATTAAAATTAGTAAATTTATTAAGTGTACTGGGTAGGAAGTTTCAAATAACAGATAACGTCTATACTTGAATAATGTCAATAAAATTTTCAGGGAATTGCATAAATGAGTTTAAATGACATAAACGTCGAGACTTGTTTTCTCTCCCATATTACGGAGCTCCGGCAATAAATCCCCAAACAAAGTCCCAAGAAAAACTTGTTGCGCAAAAAAAAAAATGCAGGTGAATCTTAATAGGAAGTTTGCGCGCCGCGCTCGTGGAAAAATCATGTCGAACAATGCCGCAAATTATTCGAGGCTTTATCTCTTCCGCGGCATTCGATCACACTTTTATATTTCGTTTCCGATTGCGCAATCTCGCAATTTTCCGCTGTGTGTGTGCGCGCGCTTACTGTAAAGCCCGCGGAACCAAACGCGCCACTTTGCCGTGCTCTTTCGCAGAATTTAAAGAATGTCGCGTCGTTATAGGCGGTAATCTGCGACAAATTGCTCTAATATTTGTTTTTCATGGGTATAATCGCGGAGCACTGAGTGATAATAATTAATGAGGTGGCGAGGAAAATTGTTCAAGTCCACTTTGCGAGAATGCAAGTCAGTAAAAAGTGATTTAAGTTTCTATTGTCATATTTTTTAAACTTGGTTTAGGCTATTACCTCACATTTAAATAACAAAAAAATGACATAACTAATTACATTCATTTAAAGCAAAACGTATTTCTCTCAGGCAAACATTTTGTTTCGTCACTTATTTCATAATTTTAAACAGTCTAATGTAACTTTAACATAACAATTACAATTGTATTATTATTGCATGCGTACATATTAAATTAAGAATTTTCAATACTTTCAATTCTTTGTACAAAGGCTTTGTGAATCGTTCAAAACTTTTAAACTATAAAGTTGGAATGTACAACGAAAATGCAAACGGTAAAACCGAAACTCTGTAGCTTATTGAAATTAATTGTAGTTAACAGCTGCGCAATATTTAAGTACATAATGTTAATAAAGAATTGTTTCGTAATGGACAGATAAGTGAGATCTTTACTTTACTGCTTTTGTAATACAAATTTTAGTTTATTTGCGCGCTTCGAAATCAGCAAAGAAGTTGAATCCCCCTTAATCAAACGCTGTTCAAAGTTCATTCTCCAGCGTTTAAAATAAAACTATATAAAATCAACCACTGCCACGAGGAGGTCCGAGCACATCTTTAATCGCCTTCGATTTAATTTTCAAGTTCACGAGCAACGGCAGGAACGTCGAGCCATCAATTTCGTCCGAACCATCAGTCGACGCTTCAGAAAAAGCCGAGAGCCGCCAATTCGTTTTTTTTTTTAAATTCAGTGTACCGAACGACGAAAAAGAAACGCGCCTGTTTTTTTTTTTTTTTTTTTCGACGTCTTATTTTCGAAGTTTCTTTGTCTGCTTCAGCGAAGCGCGCGTACTCGTCTCGATCGTTTAATTTCACACGCGCGTATTTGCTTTTTGCGAGCGTTATCTTCTTTGCTCTAGTTATCGAGCCAATGTTAAACGTGGATTTTACATACGGCTATACATAGACGTCGTGCCGGGTAAATACGAAGAACAGAAGAGTTCAAGATCCCTTAAAACGCTCAATTTACAATGTCCGACGATTGCTCGTTCCTTGTTTTGCATTCGTCGGCTCGAGTAAGTCGATAATGATAGCTACGCTCAGGTGAGGATTGTACGTTCACGACGCCGCTTCGCAGACATTGTTGTTGACAGGCGTTGATTGCTCGTTCATTCAAATTTCGCTGATGAGTATTACGTTTTTTCAGAGCTAAATGATTTTGTTTTTTGACTGTTGGCTGGGCTACGTAACCGATGTGTTTGTGCTAAAAAATTTCCTATCATCGCGTACTGTTAGTTTCTAACTTGTTAAAAATAAAATTAATAAGCAAATACTTGCATTTAAACGTTTGTTAAACGTACCAGCAAGTAAAGTACAGCTAGTTTAGCGATAGTCATTAGCTAGGTATTACACGAGCACAGGAAGCAGTGACAATTCAAGCGTCAAAGTGCGTTGACTTGACTACTTCGGATCGTATGACGTCATTCCTAACTCTTCCACTCTTCCCTAAGGGACATAAAACGAGAGACGTCAAATCGCATTAAACTATTTGCGACTAAACGATGTTCCAACTGCGAGCATCTCAAGTGCACGAGCCACCTTTTCTTCGCAAACAAGGACGTCGTCGAACGGAGAAGATCGCTCTGTGAGAACGAAAATTATTCTTTTTTTTTTATGACGCTCAATGAGATTTAATTGTTATATTGCGCCGATATCTGGTTCAATGTTGCTTTGTTATTTAGCGCCGATTTATTTTTAGAAATAATTGAAATACTTCCAGCGTGCGCGCGTTTAAAAAACGTATCCTCTACACTCGGGGGGAAAAGAGAAACTTGACGAAATAGTGATTTCCAGAACAAAAGTTAGACGAGCTATTTCCAGCACTTTACACACGAGGTGAAATAATAATGCAGCTCGGATAACGAATGGTCTTAAAGCACCGTAAACTGTTTCTCCGAAACGTTTCTCACGGACGAATTAACATAATCACCGTTTCCGCATTATATTCAAAGGCGAAATCTCGCCCGCAGCGACGCGATTAATAATCTCCTCGTAAAGGAGCCATCCCGCGGCCAACGATGTATAGGAAATCTCATTATCGGCGTCGAACGCTTTGTGATGTGTCCGAGAGCGAGGAAATTCGAATTACGACGAGATTTAAGTTTCGACGTGTCCGCGGTATCTGCTTACGTCTTTTATTGCCATTCGATGAATGTAGTGCGTTTTTGAGCTTTAGTGTTGGGATTATCGCAAGGGCAATGGATTAAGGAAACAGGTATATACAGTCGATTAGAGGCGGCGTTGATAAGTATGTTCTTTTGTCGGGATTCACATTTGTAAACTTATAAAAGACACGCGAAGCAGTTTACGACTGGCGGTAATAAAACAAAATTATAAAACAAAATTATAAAAATTATAAAACAATCAAAAAACATCACTTTGGCATCCTAAATCCTAAGTGTATAAGCTCCGTGCTATTTGTACAATGATTCGCTTTAACGAGTGGCCGCGCCGCTCGAAAAACAAATCAAACAAAAAAAAAACAAAAAAAAAAAAAAAAAAAAAAACGCGCGCCGACAAAAAGAGCCGAGAGAAATATCCGCTAAAAAAACCAGCGGACCAATTACACTCGTCTGTTCCAACTTCCCGCCCGTCCTTACGCGACAAGTACGTGCACGGATTATCGCCGTGCCGCATCTCAAGTGCAATGCAAATAGCCGAGGAATTACGGCCGATCCGAGATTAAGACGTGCGGCATCGCCGACGCGACCTTGTCGGACTCTCGGACGTACTTATCCGACTGACCCGAGATGAAGCGGGAAGAGCGGCTTCTGCCGACGCGCTAATCGAGAGAAGAGCGCCGCTTAAATTGCCCCGGCGATTAATTCGTCGTTTTTGTTTTGTTTTTTTGTTTTTTTTTTTTTTTTGCCGAGTGGGTCCGAAGAGCACGAGGAGAGTTTTCCAGCTGTAAATTAGAAGCCGGGGCAAATAGCGAGTAAAAATTCGTTTGCACTGCAAAGTACTATTTTTATAAATAAAGGTGAGAAGAACTTAAAACGTATGTTTAAGTGGGTAAAAACAGTTTTCTAATCTAAAAATATAACGTTATGGTATTATTCATTGCAAATTGCATGACTCACTGGAATATTTACACCTGTTTCGCTCATTGATCTAGATTTCCTTCGAAAAATGTTTGTATTACTATCAAGCAGTCCGACGTTCAACACGACTCGGACAAAAAAAAGCCGTCTATATCACTTTGCGTCTGCGCAACTGCCTCCTCGGTGGTGCGACAATATAAAATCCATGCCACGAATTTTCAATCGACGACCCATCCGAGCGTACATCCTCTTCGCGGCGCGCGGAAAATCAGCTTCGAAACGGATCTCCAACAACAACACACCGCTCGATCAGCCAGCAATAAAGCCGTTCCTGCGCCTCGGTCCTCCGCGAAAAGCGAGAGGAAGCCAGTCAAAGGTCTCCTCGAACGCCGCCACGGCGACCGAACAAGTTCACGGTCGTTATGCTCGATGTGGCGGCACGCTCGCTCGCGCCCGCGAATTCGCTACATTGTCGCACGCCTGTGTACGTGCGAGCGTTCGCGTATAATAGCTTTTGGTGGAATTTCGATTGTCCACGGGCCAGGGCACTTCCGGCGCAAGGTCGTCGACTCGGAAGTCACTCCTAAACGTATATCGTTGCACCGGATTGGACGGAGGCTTGAATACGTAATCGATGCTACACGTTGTAACCTTCAGCAATTATTTTCGGGTTTGGAGTAAAGAAAATTAATTTTCACCTGGTTTTTGGTTTTACACGCTTTGGTAATTTTGGGATTATTTAATAAGTACCATTTTTTAAATTGTTCACCGAGATAATGGAAATTTTTAAATTATCATTTCATATGGTTAGTCTTCTACATTTGAATAATTGATGGTAATTTTTTTGAAAAGTTTATTCAAGCTCGTGTGAAAATAGTGCCGTAAATGATTACGTATTTAAACCTTCAACTTTTACACCCAGTTCAATTTGCTGTTGACAATTTCAAAATACTGTATTCACGTACTGCATGTATTACACGCGATCAATCAATAAATACTCGCAAACTATAGGCGCGTTAAAATGAGAAAAGCGCTTCGCGCGCATGCGCGGCGCTTACAACCCCAAGTTCGATAACCAGCGTCTACGATACCAGACGAAACATTGAACTTGCACATGACGTTACCGCACAGAGCGATGAACTGTTCATTTACGTTCGTTTCTAACTTTTACAATTTCAATAAATTCACGATTAAACGAAAATGTCGCCGCTGTTGGTAAAGCATATACATAGTTCGTATTATTACGGCAAGTACATGACCTTTCCTCATGAATGCACTTGCTATGCTGCTTTACGAGCGCCTTATTATTTAGAGCGTATTGTGAGAAAGAAATGCGCTGCCTCTTTATTCTGAGGTTTACTGGTGGAAAAGTACAGGACGCGACGGTAATAAGTATAATATGACGTCCCCATTGTTCAACATTGTATTCTGAATCGGAGAATAAAAGGAGTGAATGTGCCGGAGCTGTAGTAAATAAAGTGACAAACACTTTTAACTGTGAACAATTCAATTGAAGGTACTCCACAAGTGATTGTCTATGATTTCGTCTCCCTTTGTTGGATTAAATACAGGTAAACAAGCATGAATATTGAAAATACGAATAAATATCAAACTAAATTTTGCCTTTTATAGAAAATTCAATTAAAGGTTTCAAAATAAGGCCAAAAACTGTCAAATGCATCTAACTAGTGCGTTGGACATATCACTTGTTTGGGTCACGGATTTTGTTCGAACTTTGGGATATGTTTTCTAATGTTAAAATATAAAGAAAGTCGCGTTCGTTCAGCCTAACACTCGATTTTTCATAAGTTATGAGATCTTTTAGCGAAAAGCTAAGAATACTCGATTTTTGTTCAATCACATATAACTTTTCAACTATTAATTGTATTATTAATTTCAAGCAAGTGCATTAAATTTCAGGTCTCATTTAACAGTGTATAGATTTTTCAATTCTTACAGCATCCCTAAACAGCTTTTACATTAATTCTAACTCAGCTTACCTTATTTTGTACTTTCTTAGAAAGCATACATTGATATGTATCTCTAAAAAAAAAACTTTCTAAATTTACCGTATAGGGCTTTTACGTATGCAGCATTTGCGTCACATTTACAACTTACAAACTTGCATCAGAGCATATCCTGCAAATTCTACTTGATCGATCGTTCCCGCCGTACATAGTATACGGATTCATTATACCAGAGAGTAAAAAAGAGCAAGTTCAGCTCTATAAAAAAAAGAGTTAGGCTGACGTCATCGAATATGTACGTCAGGCGTTATAGGTGAATTGGAGGAAACGTCTTCTCTCTCGTATCCCATCGTGCCGTCGCACGTGATTTTCATTCTATGATGTTGTTGAGGGTGGTGTACTAAAAATAATAAATAGGAGTGACGAAAGAAGAAAATTACTCTTTTGAGAATTCTTAATTTTTAATTAAATTGTTGCTCCTGCAATGCATAATAAGCAAATGTAATATTCTAGCTTTTACATAAATCCGTTGGAAAATATAATAAGATAACTGTATAATAATCGCAAAGTTTGATATTCTATTGATTTATAGTTTAAAACCGTGTATCTAATTTATTCGTTCTAATATATTGATCACCTTTTTGTAAATAATAATCAAGTTAAAAATGTTACTACTCAAATGATGATGCATAATTGAAATTTTATCTTGTTTATAACAACTTGTTTTATAAAAGTTCCTTGAGATTAGTTACATAAAGGCGAATATGACGAATTAAATAAATTATTCCTTAATAAAGAACTAGATAAAAAAAATGAGCTGTCTGTTAGTTTGATACTTTGATATTAATAGCTATGATCGTTCACCAAAACAATGAAAAATAATTCGTTACGTGCAAAAATTCTTTCAGTTTTTTAAAATTAGCATATTCCTTGAATAATTTAATTCAATTATTATTAAAAAAGGAAATAGGAAATATACAATCAGAAGTTTTATTCTTTATAAAAATATAAAAGAATTTTAATCTAAATTTAAATGACGGCTTCCTGCCTTCATTAAAATGTATTTTTCACTTCCGCTCTTAGAATTAATAATCTTAAAGTTTAAACAATTTTTGAGTTTAATAAGTAATTACTGTCGAATTAAATCAGCATCCGTTGTTTTCTCACCAATTCGTGCTTTAATAAGAAAATTTCTAAGAAAAATGTTATTCGTAATTTATATTTAGCCTGGCAATAAAGTTTTTACATAAATTTTTAGGAGTGTCAGAAGATTTTACTCTGTAATTTAAAATGTACCTGCTACGAACAGCATTATCTAATTTTACTTGCACATTATCTGCCAAAGAGTTAATTCCTGTATTTTCTAGATTGAACTGCTGCCACTAGCTGACCAGTATTACATGAAAAGTTGACTGGAACATGTAATATTGTATGAAAGCAGGTTTATCATAGAGTAAATAATAGAGTATCTATTCATTTCTCGTGCTGCTAATTTTCAAAGAATTTGTGATTTAATTAATAGACAGAAAATTGCTCGATAAATATACGAAAAATAAAAGAGTGTAAGAACTTATATTAATATTTTATATAATATTTTCATTAAAAAAAATTCATCCCAAAATTTATATCTCGGTATTACCTCCGAAAAGGAAGTTAAACGCAAACAAAAAATATTTCAAATCTTTCTTTTCGAAAATTCGCCCCAGACGAAAATGACAGGTTATCCCGTTGTGTACAATTGCCGCAGCTGCGAGCAATAATTAATAATTACGCGGCATTGGCGCGTGCTCTCCGTGTAATTTAGCGGGGCTCGAACGCGGAACAGCCATAACAATAACAAAAAAGCCGCTTTATCGCGCACTTTGGTTTTCAAGGATCAACGATTTTTCCGGACCAATAGCCGTCACCGATTCTGCCCATTACGACCTTACTCCGTTCGTAACGAGACACTCGATCGAAAATTTGATCTTGTCACGCGGCTCGATTTATTTATTTCCGATAAAAATTGCAACGATAAGTTCAACTTAAACAATGATGTTACGTAATACAACGGATCGTATAATTATAAGTTTGCAATTTCTCGTTCCGTCCGAGCATTATGTAATCTTTTATGACATTTTGTTTTCGCAAAAGATTTTAGCTAAAATATCGGCGAAAGATAATAAACAATAGCCACTCTTGAGAAATGATTTTCGCCTGCACGCGACGTAAATTTGATGAGTTTTTGTAGCAGATTGCTTTGAAATGTGTTTCTTTATTTATCTTGGAAAATTGACACTGTCAATACGGTACATTAAATTTAAAAGCTTTTCCCTTGAAAAGGTAACCTCGATAGTTCAAGTTTACAAGCTCGGCGAAGAGCTTCGGATTGCCCCCAAATTAAAATCAATTTAGTGCAAACATTATTTTTCGCAATTCCTTATTTTCAGAAAATTAAAAAGAATGAGTGGATAATGTTAAGTCCACGAAAAACATACTCGTCGTTCAAAAAAGGTTTTGCTTAGTTGTGAAGAAATTAATGATCATAATTTTTCACATCGAGTTATTGTCAGTCCGCTGCAGCCGGAAATCAGTTTTCTAAGGTCACAATTCCAGTCATATTCTATACAAACATCACAAATTACAGCTATGACAATAAAAATTAACGCCTCATTGTCTATGAATATTTGTAAGGTCGCATTTATTTTTTCTAAAGACGCACGTCTTCGTTCCCAATGTGTGGAATACATTATCGGCCAAATCGAACGAGCAAGAATCCGGCGAGAAAAACAATCGCTCCTTCCAGGAACTGAAAAGAGTTTTTCCGCGGCGTCGCTTCATCAGTGAAATGGAAGCCTAAAGCGTCCGTCCTGAATTATGTATGGACATGCACTCGGGCGTGTTTCCGACGGTTCGACAGTGGCCAAGACCCACCTCCCTTCCTCGGCCATCCCTCCGGTCGGCGATCGAAAATCGAAGAGCCGCTCGAAACCTAGATTGCAAAAAAGTAGACTCCCCGCGAGTGAGCAGTTTCGCGACTCGAGCGCGCGCGTCGCTGTCTGCCGGAACTCGTCGGGTCGCATTATTCCGTGTCGCGGGAGCCGCGTTCCGCGAAGAGGCCCCCGTCGTCGGCGAGGAGGCAGAAAAAGGCGCGCTGGCTCAACGGGTTCACCCACTTTTGCACGCTGCTCCTGATTGAAACTAGACCGGTTGCCGGGATGCCTCGGTGGTGTTGCTATTTTTTCTTTTTTTTTATCGCAGTTTCTGGTAATTGGATATTGAATGCTAATTCGTTTCAATGAACGAGTTTGTAATGGAAAATGCGGTGGAAAGTTTGAAGGGGATTTGGGTTTGTTGAATTTCGGCATACCGGAGTAACGCGGTATCAATGCAAATGTTGCAAAGAAAACATTCTTTTTAGAAGCTCTTTGCTTTGTCGTACTTTTCAGGCATTGTTTTGACAAGTGTAAAAAATGGTGCAATTTTTTAAGTCGATTTTCGATTAATTCTTATCACACATTTAAGGTTGTATGGTCTATTCAGTCTGAATCAAAAGTTAGTCGAGATGTAAATCATTAGTAATAACTATATTTAAATGGTTGTATTAAATATATAAAGGAGACTAAACACTATAAACCATATAAAAATGCATAAAGGAAACTAAACACTATGAACCATATAAAAATGCAATTATATACAAATAGTCTAAGTTTTCTCGGTTTCTAAAATTGTACATTTTGAGGTTTTCTTGAATATCGCTTCCAAAAGTGCCAAGGTTTCAATTCTTATTTATTTTACAGTAAATTAGGCGCATTTTATTCGTTTAAGTATTTCCTATCGATTCACGAACATCAAAATCGGAAAAGAGCTTTAAATGTTATTAACACGTAACGCACTTTTTAAATACGAAATTCTAGTTTAAGAAACACTTCATTTATTAATAACATTTAACAAAAAGTTCTTTTCCGATTTTAATGCTCGTGCATCGATAGGAAATACTTAAACAAATAAAATGAGCCTAATTGAGTGTAAAATAAACAAAAATTGAAACCTTGGCACTTTTGGAAACGATATTCAAGACAACCTCAAAATTTACGAGTCAGACTAGACTATTTTTATATAATTCCATTTTTATACGGTTTATACTGTTCAGTTAAGTCTCTTTTATGCATTTAATGAGCAAAAGTTAATAAAAACATTTAAATATAGTTATTACTAATGATTTGCATCTCGACTGACTTTTGATTCAGACCGTACAGACCATACAACCTTAATATATAGCGAAACAAAAGCCTGTTTAATTGTCATTTAATTAATAATTATTTGAAACTTAAATTTAAATGTTGGAAAGGTTGAGTTGGCGGCATTCTCTCATCTAAATAAAAAAATAATTATTGTCTACTTTTAAAATTCCAGATAAACTTTGTTAACATCAAAGTAAGTTTCAAAAGCAATTTAAAGGTGTACTTTTCCACTGTTTTTTAAGAGCCGATTATTCTTTGTTAATATTTTTAAGAGACAAAAGTGTACGACTGGACTTCGGCAATAAAATTAGCGAGTTTTGAAAGATACCGATTTATCTTTCAAGTTGGATAGTAGCCACATTCGCATTTTAAGCAATGTATGTAATCTATAGCAGTAGTTGCACTAAAAAGTGTACAATTTGATATACAAAACTTTGGAATTATTTAATGACAAAGAGTTTTATTTTTACTGTTTGTATTAAGGTTGTTAAAATATCTTGAGCGCGACTTGTAAATCTTTCCTTCGTAAAATAAAGAATAAAGTTTCTTCCAAAAGAAATAAGCAAACTTCACAAAATGCAATAAATAAATGTTTAAATTACTGCATAAATTTACATTTTTAGGGTTATTACATCGTTCGATTAAAAAATATTTAGCAGTTCTAATTTAATGTTATCAGTGTTGTTCAGACAGATTATCAACCGTGTAATTTGATTAAATCGTTACAGAAATATCTGCCATTAATTTTAGAACATTGTTCAAACACAGATGTGTTAAATCCACTTTTGATCACGAGGGATGTAAAAATAAAGTGAATGAATTTTCGAAAGCAAATTATACGATTGACTTTTTATCATATTTCGTTGTTCCTTGTAATATTGAATAATTTGAAAAAGGGCTTCAAATTCGTAATTCAGTTTACTCAGTAATTAATTTTTTTTAATTTCTTAAGAATCGATTATTTCAAAAACTTTCTCCAATACTATGCAAAGTACAGATATTACACTCGTGATTTTTATTTCGTCCGCTTCAATTAATAATACTTCAGTGTATCTTTCTAATCAAGTCGCAGTTTACGTAACTTTAATCACGCACATTTCTTGTCTGGCACGTGTAAATGCATCAAAAACTGATCGTTAATTCTGATCGGTTAAAAGAATTATTGTCGATCCGAGTTAACATTAAAATTTTTCTTCCTTTAAAATAGTTAGCTGATTCTTTGTCATAACGAAAATTTCGAATAATAATATTTTCGCAATTTGCGGAATGCGAAAAGGGAAACGAGTGAAAGTATATTTAAATTTTATGTGCATACCAAGAGGTTTTAACTTTTCGTCAATTACTAATATTTTATAAAAGCCTGTTAATCAATGTATTCAATTATTATTTTGAAAATAAGTTTAGTCAATTTAAAAAATGATGCAAACTTTACTTTTAAAAACATATTTTAGTGGCGTTTTGTTCATATCAGGTACTCACTGTAATCATACGTAATAAATAAATGATAAAAATTATCTTAAAAGTTCCACGGGATTTGTTTCTTCTTCTGTAAGTTTCTTTGTATTGATGGCCGATAGTAAATCAAAGACCGATCGAACGATAAGCAGCAACACGTTTGCTGCCACCTGATCATCGGAACAAGTTACAGGATATTTTTGCATTTCGCTTGCGAATTATGAATTCTTGCACAAATAGTTCTTCACTGTTAATGCAAATTCTTCAATTGATGTATAAGAGGCAGTAAAATAGTTTATATTACACTATTGAAAATTTAAATTTGATAATGGTTTGAATGGTTTAAAATTAAAGCTACTTGGGTCTGCGGATATAAATCTTCGCTCTTCGTAAATATAATTATAGTATAAAGATAATTTTAACTTTGCTTAATTCTACATATAAATTAATTATTTTATTGTTACTCAGAAATTTGTAGGAATTTTTTCATCCTTTGCAGAATATCAACATTGCCTGTAGAACGTTACAATAATTACGCAAAATTAGAATTCTTTAGAATATTTATTACTTTTGTTCAACTTTATTCTATTACCATTATTCACAATAAAGTAAAGCTTCCCTTGTAAGTACCGTTACCAAAAAGATCTTATCAAAACATTCTATGCGTTCGGCTACGTCACGCCATTTGTTGTCAGCAAATGTGCCAAAATAAACACTAAAGACTCGGTAACTTTACGGTTGTTAATAGATTATCCGGTTTTCGGCGGATTTTGGCGGTTCGCTCAAAATCACTTGGCATCATATATTTTATTAGAGATGAAACAAAATGCGGTTCCGAACGATCGTTTTATATGGTCCCGTTAACTTTTAAAATAATTAAGTGACTCAAAAACACAGGCGTGATTGTTGAATTTCTTCCGATAAAACGCCGCGCGCACTTAAAATGTAATATATATATTTTTTATATAACTTCAAACATTATTTAATCTTTATTATCATTTCTGTTACAGGTGAGTAATGGATAACAGTGCTAATTCAGTTTCTCTACCCGCGTGAGTTTCAATACATACCATTTATTATATTCTCTTGGTGCTCACGACAGACGAGTACCCCAGCGGACTCTTCCGTTACCCAGCGATCGACGAGAGCGCGCATTAACAAACGTCAAATGTAATCGGAAGCTCCCTCGCATCCTCAGATCCGCGAAGGTGAACCGAGCCGTGCTCGGACTGATAAGTGTCTCTCTGTCCCGAGGCGACCATCGCTAAGGTTCTTCTCTCGCGGTCCGAGCGCGGCCTTGGCCACCGACGCGGCGAGTCGCGGCAAATCATTAATTTATATAGGCGGCGTGCAAATGACACTTTTGTACTTCCGGTCGGCGAAGGCTGCGATGATATGGCCGCTCGAGCGGAGAGAGAGACATTTCGGCGTCGCTTTTTTTTTATAGGGAGGGACGCTCGGAGAGTCGTTTTAAATTTAGTTCTTTTCGAAGCCGGGAAGTGGTTAGATGTGTATTAGTTAAATAATTGTCGAGTCTTGGTTTTTTTTCTCATCGGCGAACGAGGAAAATTTGAAGGATTTAAAGATTAAAAATAGTGTCAACTTCAGATTTGAGGTATAAATAGAAGATTCTTAGACGATGTAATGTTTAAAGCTAATTATAGATATTATATAAAAAGACTAGTATTATAAATTTGTATTTATTTTGGGTCATGAAGGTTATCGGTAGAATGATGAGTTTGCTAATGAAGACGTTTCAAACTAACTTTACATCTCTGTAAAAGATTTCTTTTTATTCGTATCTAATTATTCTAAAAAAAGTTAAAACTTCGGAGCTAATTTTTATTTGTCCACGATAGCTTTAGAATAATAGCGTTCTTTTTTAAAATTCCTATTAAAAATTGATTCAGATTACTTTTAATACCGAAAAAATTAAAGAATATATCCGTACAGCAAAAGAAAATTCCAGAATTGCACAAGTGTTTGGCTCGACATCAAATGAACCTCGTATTGTATTTCGATGAAACATCCGAGAGACGATTTTTATGACCGACTCTGTACTTACAGCCAATGCCCGCCTCACCCTCCCCGATTTGACTGTGATCTTCAGCCGAAATTAGTTTGCTCCGAGACGGTGATAAATTGGCAAAGGACGTGCGAGCCTCGGAGCCAATGACCCTTGTAATTTAGGATCGCGGCCGCGAGAAAAGCTGACAAACACCCAACGAGCGCTGTGTGAATGTTTCATTAACAAACGTCTCTTTACTTACCCCCTGCTTTTGATCGCTCGCAAGTACTTTTCCCTTGCTGGCAGCTGCGGGAGGCAGGAATATTTTGGAATGTATAGCGAAGATATTTTTTTATCGGCGTCAGCTGGAATTTGCGTAGAATTTCTTACATATATATAGAATCATTAGCATTACAAAGTTTCCTTCGGCAATGAATAATTTGAATTTTATCAATGTGCATTTGTGTACGTTTCTTTTAAAATGTGATATTTAATTTCTGAGTTGGTTTGTGTATTTATAATTCCTTTGGTACCATTAAAACGACTGAAAATAATGTTGACGGTTGTAAACTCGTCCTTGAATTTGCCTGCGGAGTTTTGAATCACATTTCGACTTCTCACTTTCACTTATAATTCATTCCTCGCCATTACCTTTGTAAACGTAGTTATCAAAGTTATTATTATATGTTACTTAATTTCGATCTTTTTCCTATATAAACATTCTTAAGGAAACTTCAATTTTTAATCCAAGAATAAAATTGAAGTATTTAATTAAAAAATTTAATTTTAAATATTTAAAAAAGTAAACGATGCTTTAACAAATTAGAAAACAAACCTTAAATTACGAACTTAGTGTTCGAAGCATTTAAAACAATTTTAAAATCCTGTTTTGCGTATGCCGTGAGTACGTTAAGAAGTGAAACGTGACGATGCGATTAACGCGTCATAAATTATGTTACTTTAGCGCAGGCAACTTTCTGCGAGGAGAATTTAACGAATACATTTTATTACTAATTTTGACGACCATTTCATTACTACAGTGCTACTTTAGTAATTTAATAAAATTTATTTGAAGTTAATAATAAAACTTATAGGTTTACTGACTATATAGCTTTAACTATCAATTACTCAGCATATTATCAATATTATTATAATCCATATCTGAACAATTCTCAATATCCTTAATCTTGTTATTAAAAATTTCTAGTCGATCAAAGATAAAAAAAATATCTTGGTTTGTAATGAAAAGAATAAAAACTTAGCCTTCAAATTCATCTTTTGATTACAAACATGCTTATTTAATATTCTTGCAAAAGTGAAAAAAATCATTCTCTCAAGGTGCACGCATGTTTTCAGCAAATCATTAAAGAACTGTTAACTGTTGCTAAAAGTAGACAAAAAATTCCTAACTGTTTCTCACGAACATTTTTGCACGCAACTAAAAAATCAACTATACAATTAACACTGAGTTGCGTCGGATTTATTTGCTATTATCTAGTGGCTTCTCTTTTTCAGGCTAAGAAGCAAGAAAGAAAGAAAGAGTAGTATTGGCTTGATTTCTTCCATGATGCGAAAAAGTAACTCAGAATGAGTCGATGCAAGTCATCCTTTTTGTCTAGAAAATTCTTTTTTTTTTTTTATCATTGATTCTCAAATCGTACGAAAATGTAATGCTTCATAAGAATATGTGTTCTTTTGAAATTTAACACGTAGATAACAATCAGAGAAGTCGGTTGATTCAAGCCTAGAAAACTGAGGCTTATCAAGAGTTATCTAACTAGGAAATACTTTTTTATAAGTAACGGCTCAACTTTAGACAGTCGAAATGTTCCTAATTTTTGTATTATGCAAAAAAAAAATATCTTTAATCAATGAATCGGAAAATAGTAAAGTGGATAATTTTTATATAATCAAGATAATCAAAGTGTAATAGACCTGCTACGTATGCTAATAAATTGCTTTTTTTCTATTGTTATAATAGATCTAATTTTTATATAATTTTTTACCAAATTCTGTTTTTAATAAAATTAAAAAAGTATTTTTGTAGGATAGTAAATATAAAGTAAACAACTACATTGCAGAAAAATAATAGATCTAATTTTTATATAATTTTTTACCAAATTCTGTTTTTAATAAAATTAAAAAAGTATTTTTGTAGGATA
>JAWWEO010017963.1:0-22621 GCA_035582975.1 Ormyrus labotus
CTCCGAAATCAAAATAATTGTAGTCAAAACAATATGCGACTGGGTCGTTGCTCCTTGATTGTTGTCGTAATGCGCATTTGTAAACAAACTCCTTTTTGAAGTTGCGCGCGCGGACGGCCTCACGACATTTCGTCGCACTGCTTGAATTATTTAATAATTTAAATGCATATAACACTTTACTCCAAAATTGAATAAAGTACCAAAATTTAAGTCCAATTTGATTAAAATCCTCACCAAGTCGTTTAAACTGTAGGAAAAACTAAAATTTCTTAATTTCAATATGTATAGAATTGAATGGCTCCAGAGACTTAATTCGGGCGTTTGATAATAAATAATATCTACTGTTCCATCGTTTGTACATTAAAATTTGATTAATTTTATTTATTTTTTTTTTTTTAGAAGATTTTAAGCATCATTTTTTGAAGGTGTCAGACCTTTCACGTAATTATTTTAACATACTACATATCACAAATTTGAAAATCTTCGAATTTTGAATTCTGATGACTATTCTAATAATATGTGGCGGTCGAGGCGAGGCGCAGGCGCGCGCGCAAGCAAGTGCTAGTGCCGCGGCAAGAGTTTTAGAAGTTCGGCAGAACCGGCAGATTTCAGACTGCAGCGCCTTCCGCCCCGCTCGCCACAGACAATCAGAAGCAGCAACGAAAACCTCTCGCACAGAGAGCTTCCGGCCGGCGCGAAAGATAGTCGCAAAATCAAGAGCTCATTAATATTAAGTTGTAAATAGTGTTTTATAGTTTTGTTTAATAAATCCGGATTATTTTATTATATTAACTACAAACAATTGTCACCACACCGGACAGCTACCCACTGCCTGTCATCGAGGATCTCCTCCAGAGCTGCCACGGTTGCACTGTATTTTCCAAGGTCGAGTAGTGTTTTATAGTTTTGTTTAATAAATCCGGATTATTTTATTATATTAACTACAAACAATTGAGTTCGGTTATTTTACACCCCACCTGCCGCAATCCCAAATTACAAGAAGCGGAAAGTCATATTCTCCAAAAATACATTATGCAACAAGGGGCAAAAGTAGAAGATTTTTCCAGCGAGTGAGTTTACTGCCCCTCGGGTGATTACTGCCCTGGCGAAAAATATTCTCGTAAGGGCAGTATAATCACCTAAGAGAAAAATCTACTTTTGCCTCGTGTTGCATAAGTATTTTATTCCACTGTCGACCGGAAAGGCCAATTTTTGATTCTGAAAAGTGGAGTCAAAACAACTTCGCATTCTGAAAATTTTTGAACATTTTTGGAAAAAATTTCTCATTTTTCCCGCTAATTTCTCATTTTTCCAGCTAATTTCTCATTTTTCCCGCTAATTTTTTATTTTTCCTGCAAAACTGGTTTGCAGGAAAAATGAAATTTTATCAGGGGCGAAAAGTGGGTTTTTCGGTCGGGTATGGAATAAAAGTTTTTTCTTTTAGTACATTTGAGTATAGATATCTTTAAATAAAATTAACATAAAATAACATACAAAAACATAATTTAATTCGTAACACAAATCTTATTTTAATCAAAGTTTACAGATTATTTTTAAAAACAATTTAAAAAATGGTGTTTTCCAAATAAATACATTCATTAATTTGTTACTATATATTTATTTCAATATTTATATGAAGATTCCGAAAACGGTTTTTTACCATCATATAATTTTTAAGTTCATTGTACAATAAATGTTGCCGAAAAATTTGACCTATATACATTATGAAAATTCATTCGGAGCTTATACCATAAATCAACTTACGTATTAAATCAACCACTTTTAAATATTTAATTACAAAACCACAATTGCAATAAATTTAGTTTAACTATTATACAATTTTTATTTGCCTCGACGATAGTGCAAAATATAGTTTAATTGTAGAAATCGTTTATACATTGAAAAAATCACTGTACTATGTAGATGATAAGATTGCTAACACGTTTTATATTAAAAAAGCAATAACGATTTTATATACAGTAAATTCGTACTGTATTTGTAAGCAAAAAGTATTTTTAGAACTGTCGATACAAACTATGTACAGAAAACGTTCACAATTTATGATTTCCTTTATCTGAACGTATTTATTCTACTTATCAAAAAAATTATTGTTTCGCTCAAAGGTGAAATTAATTGTATGTTTTGACTTGCCATGATTTGTTTAATTGAATAAAAATAACATATTTATTTTATACAATTGCACAACTTATTATGCATTAAAACAAAATTTACAGCGCCCAGCACTGAAATAGTTAGTCTTGAAAATTCATGGCGTCAAAACATTTAATCAATTATTATGCAATTATATTGGAAGATTCAAACTAAAAAATAATCAATTTTATTGAAAGTCAATTTTTTGTTTCAATGTTTAAAAGTATAGTTATTGCACAAAAAGATTTTATTTTTCATGAAATGCCTTGATTTATTTGATCCGAATTAAACAATCAAAAGAAATTATTTTGTTTAATATTGTTGATAATAAGCAGTTGTTTAATAAAATAACTATTTATAGTAAACATCAAAGTCTGAAATTCTAGCGAATATTATACTATACTGTTTACAGTAAAACTTTAACAATATTTATAGTAAAAAAATTTATGTAATAATAGTTTGGTCGACAAAATAGAACATCTTTACATCTTTTTGATTATAAACCTTTAATATTCAATTATATCAAAATGTGGCATTCTTAATGATTTAAAAAGAATTCTATCAATTACAAACAAAAGTCTAATCAAACTTTTGTATGCTTTGCGAATTTGCGCTCTTTGCAGATTTGAAATCTGTAATAAATCATTCGTGTTCTCTTATACTAATTAAAAAAGTGATTTTTACAAAAATCTTCAAAAACTAATAAATTGCAGTACAGTATCAGCAACTTGGCAAACGTATGAAATAATAAAGACTAATTTGTTCAAAGTTCATCTTTCAATCATCACAATTATTACAATTATTTGGTTAAATTATATCTAAGAAATTTAGAAAAACTTTTTTATTATAAAAAAATTTAATCTATATTATCGCATAAATTAATGAAGACTAAAATATAGCTAGCACTTTGAACACGTGTTTTATGTTTAAAAGTTTGTATCGCAAAAAATGGCATTTTCGTAAAAATCATTCGCGATGAAATTCAAGAAGCTCCCATTTCTTAATCGTCTTGCAACATACTCAAAGGATCCTCCACAATTTTTTCAGCTGTTTTTTTTAGATCTCTCGTAACTGCTTTTTTTACAACAGGTCTCGCACTGTCTACTGATGCTTTACTTTCCTTTGTAGACGAAGTCTTGGGTTTGCCGAAGATATCGTCGTCGTCACTATCACCGTCCTTGTCGAATAACGACGTCGTCTTTTTCTTAGGGATTGACTTTTTACTTCCTCCAAATATGTCATCATCGTCACTCGAATCGAAGATGTCTTTAACAGCAGTTTTAGCACTTTTAGAATCCGTTGGCTTTTTCGCTGATGCTTTTTCATTGGCTACTGCAGTAGAAGCTATTGACGCAGATTCAACCACCTCTTTACTTTTTTCTACTTTTTCTGATTTAATACTTCTTTTTGATACAGATCCAAAGAGACTATCATCGTCATCTTCCACAGTTGCGGAATCAAATAAGTCAGTTTTCGCCTCTTTAAGCGGCTTTTTAATTTTTGACTTGGAAGAAGAGAACAGATCAGTGCTATTCGTATCATCATCAACGAATAAATCTAACGTTGGTTTCTGCTTCTTTTCGACTGGTTTGGAAGAACTTGAGAACAAACTGTTGTCTTCTTCATTTAATAGTAATCCTGCTTTTAAAAAAAACATTAAATTAATAATATTTAATATTATTTTTGATTTTATTAAAATCAAAATAAAAACTGTACCTTTATTTTTCTCTGGTGATGGTGTTTTTGTGACGAATGCAAATAGTTGACTCGGATCCTTCAACGGATTATGACTACTATCCCTTAAAGGATCAAGTGGTTCTTTCTTTTCCTCCTGTTTCTCTTCTTTTATTTCGTCTTCTTTAGAACTTTCTTTACTTGTGACGCTTTCTTTCTTTTCTACCTCCGCCTTTTTCGCAGGTTTCTCAATAGTTTCAATTGGAGATAAGATCGGTGCTCTTCCAAAAAGTGAGTCTTCTTTAGTCGAATCTTCTGGAAGATCTGGAGGCACATCAAATAAATCCTCCTCGTCTGTGGATGGAGACAATAAATTTGTCGTTGTATTTCTCGAAGCACTAATTTCCGACTTATCATCGGTGTGCTGCCCAGATTCCGCCGCAGCGTGCTTAGAAGTTGCTTCATTGTGTGGTGTTTTTGTAGGTAGTAATCGATCGATTTTGTCATGGTTATCGGTTGCATCACCGTTCGGTTGATCAGGCGTAGGACTTGTCGAGGAGGCATCGACTATATCGAAATCAATGCCACTTTGCCGCAACGCCGAATGCCGGGCTTGTCGACTTTGAGGCCGTCGCTTCCCTGGGATTCGCGCTCGGCTCTAAAAATGAGAAATTATTTCGTATTATTGAAATGAACCGTATCATTAGGATATTAATTTGACGCATTTTATTTGCTTATACAAGAAAACAGAAGATATTTCCGGCAATTAGAATTTTTAATCCCTTGTTTGTGGGTATTAGATGATTTCTATCACTGCTTTATTGAATAAAGCGAAAAGTTTCATGAAAATTTAATGAAATTTAGAATGTAAATGTTTAAAGATTAGAAAAAATTTGACTTACAAATTTACTTAAATAATTCTTTTTCTATAATTTATATCTTACTCTCAAATTATGTAATTGTGTGTAAACTCTGTTTTACCTTTGAAGAAGCTATGGACGTTAACGTTTCCACTTGAGCTGGCTCATCAAGACTAATCGCTACTTCGGTATTGTCTGATCTTATAGATGGGGAGTCCTTTGCCCTTGAATTGGTACCTAAAACAATTAAAATATTTAATATTATTTTACATGAAACTTTTCATTATTAGAGTTAAAACTCAAAGTAAGTAAATTGTACTGAAATTCGTCGCATTAAAATTAATCACCTCCGGACGTATGCGGCGAAGAACCACCACTGGCTAAACTCGGCGAGCTGGCTTCGCTGCTTCCAAGATCTCCAGGGGTCTCTTCCTTTGTATCCTCGTCCTTACCATTTTTTTCCTCGCTGTTCTTCCTCCACAATGGCGGAGTATCCGTTGGTGAAAGAATTTTCAGGTCACCCATTTTGTTCATCAGATTTTTTATCTTTCCCGAGACTGCCGGCTTCTTCGCAACTTGCTGCTGTGCTTCTTGCTGTGATTCTTGCACTATGGGTATCGGCAAAGTCGTCTGGATCTTGAGTGATTTTGGTGGGTTCTTTTTCGATATCACAGCACCGTCTACAACGCTGGGCTCTTCTTTCCCCTTGGACTCTTCCTTTTCCTTGGCAGGAAGTGGTTCTGTCTCGGCGAGCTTGTGCTTTTCTAGTTTTTGTTTGATCTCCGCGAACATAGCCTTCTTTTTCGCATCAGCCGCGTCTGACTTGCTTTCCGCCTTGTCACTTTTCTCGTTGCTGGTCGGTTCCTCTTTGGCGGGAGCTGTTTTCTTCTTCTTATCGCCAAATAAGTCGTCATCGTCATCGTCATCGTCGAATATACTACTCTTGACCGCGGGCTTTGTAATTTTTGTACTTACGGGCTCTTCTTTCTTTTTCTCTTCCTCAACTTCCTTCTTGACATCTTCGATCTTCTTATCGTCCTCCATAGTTTTAGTAACACTAATAGTTTTATCCTCGCCGAAGATACTTTTAGTAACGGTGCTCTTTTTTGAGAGACTAGAACCACCAAATAGGTCGTCGTCGTCACTGTCGTCGAAAATGCTAGTCGTCAGCTTCTTAGGCTTTGGTTTCTCCTCAAACAAATCTTTGGTAGGTTCTTTTTTCGCAGCTCCTTTCTTTTCCGACGCTTTAGATCCAAAAAGATCAGAGTTATCTTTTGTGTCGCTAAACAGACTGCTCGACGGCTTGTCTACGATTCTTTTATCTAACACTTTGCTTGATCCAAATAAGTCTGAGGCCGAAGTGCCTGCGGAAGCGTTTTTCGAGCTTCCGGAAAAAAGATTTTCAACTTTCTCTGAAGATGCCGAAGATTTACCAAACAGATCTGAATCCGGCAAATCTTCAGAGTCGTCGTCAAACAGTCCCTTCAACGTTTTCTTTTTCTCGGAAGCTTTTTCAACCTTTGCTGGCTCTTCAAACAAATTAGTCGGTTTCACCTCTTCTCTCTTCGGCGGATCAGAAAACAAATTGTCACTGTCGCCAAAAACGCTGCTGCTCTTTTTCTCCGAAGCGCCACTGGGTTTAGAAGTATCTTCGAACAAGCTGCTGCTCTTACTTTTCTGCGGGGTGTCGCTAGGTTTCGGTTTCTCGTCGAACAAACCACTGCTCTTGCTGTTCTCCGGAATGGCGGTAGGTTTCAGTTTTTCCTCGAACAGATTACTGCTCTTGCTCTTGTCGGTAGCGTTGTCGCGCTTCGGTTTCTCGTCGAACAAACTGTCGCTCGGCTCATCGAAAAGCCCGTCCACGACTTGGGGCAGCTTCTTAATCGGAGGCGCGCCGAAAAGATCGACGTCCGGGGCGTCTTTGCTTCCGAAGAGATCGTCGTCGTCGTCGAACAGACCCTTCTTCTTCTGAGTTTGCGCCTTCGATGGTGTCTGCTCGGTGCTTCGAAGCGACCGAGTGCTCGGACTTGCGCTTGCGAACAGATCGTCGCCTGAATCCGAGTCGTCGAACAATGAAGCTACCTGTAAATGGACGAAATACAATTAATTTGTTTTCGATTTAGAAATCCAACAACTTGAAATTGTTCTCGTGTTCAAGTAAGCAAAACATTATGATCGTCATCTAAATATTTAAAAAAAAATCTCATTCAAAGCTACCTTCGACTTTGTTCTGGGAGCATCCGAGCTCTTAGGCAGAGGCGGGGGTCCAAACACATCCTCGTGCTCGGATACATCCTCCGCCTGGGAAGGCGTCGATTGCTGCTGCTGTTGTTGCTGCTGATGCTGCTGCTCGTTTCCGCTCCTGCTCTTGCCGAAGAGGCTGTCGCTGGGCACTCGCTCGCGATAGAGCTCCTCGGACTTGAGTCTGCTCGAGCTCATCAGCGGCTGGAAGTCCGCGCTGGCGTGACCAAAAAAAGGAACAGAAAAGAGAAAGTCGTTAAAGCCAAGTCTTTGCGGCTCGGGGATTTTCGATGACAGGAATGGGTGCTGGGAGCTAATGGAAGCTACGCAGCAGTTTGTCTTTAAATTAAAAAAACGCTATGGGTTAGAAAGTGATCAGTGCTCATATTGGTTTTTGCTGCGATTGCTTTATTGCTGAGGAAAGTACTGTTGTATTCTAGATTTAGTAGTCTTAAATTCAAATCTGTTGCTTTCTTCATGCTTTCTTATTTAAAACTGACATTTAGTAATAATGTTTATTATTTACAGTTTTAAAAATACTATTAATTTTAAAAATTATTTTTTAGAAATGGGAACACACGCGTGTATTCTGAGACTTATACTTAAAATTTTTTAAACAAAATAATTAGACAAATGATTTCAATGATCTCGAAATTATATTTCCGATAGAAATGCAGTCAAATTCTGAATTAATTTTGATTATTGTTATTATTAACGCAGTAGCATCCCTAAAAAAGACGGTGTAGAAAATTTGTATTCATACAAAGCATTAATTAATGACAATACTTGATTTCTACATAATTTAAAGGACATTTTATAAAATATTTTAAAAAAGAATGAAGGAGCATGTGTGGACAAGTTGAAATGAATCCCGTAAGGTGCATCACGATTATAACGGTGCTGCTTTTAAAACTGCTGATCCCGGTTCTCTATTATGTTACAAAATTATAGCGTTAAACTAAAAGTATACAAATTACAGCAAGATCATTATTTATAACGCGAGAAAAATACTTGTTAATCCTAAAATTTAACGTTTATATACTGCAAGTCGCAATTATGTCCCCGTTCATATATACATATTATTGTAACTTTTCACCTACAAATTCTATCTCTGTAGAAAAAAACTCATCGATTTGTCGTGCGTTTCTACGAGCAAAGACATTGACCTTCATTATAATTCATCTTCATAATATCAAGCGAACTTTCCCCACCTCGGTAACAAGCAAAGTGAATCCCCCAAAAAAGCGTCGAGCCTCTCTCATTCGGCGACAAACTTACTCTTCCAGCTCAATAACCGTGGCACATATCAACACTCTCTCATGCTCGAAACAATCAAGATCCGAGCGAAACGAAAACTAGAAACTTAACTCCGCGAGCGCGCAAAACCACGGCGCGCACAGCTTCGACTGTACTTTCCTTTCACGCCAAGCAGGGGCTTGGTCGCGCACGAATTTTCCAGGTAAAAGGCAAGAGGAAGAAAGAGAGAGAGAGAGAGAGAGAGAACGTTTATCGCCGGGAGCCGCACGACTCTGAATAGAAGGCTTGGTCAGCCGAAACGCAATACTCAGCTGCTCGCGACGAAAGAAAGGCTACGGGTCAGCTGTTTTATCCGAGCTCCGAGCTCGGGGTTTTCGGAGATGTTTACGAAAAGAACGGTGTTTGGAATGATAGGAGTGATAATTTATTAAATATTATGTCTGATTTTTCCAGGTCACTACGTAAAATTATATTGGAATCATTTGCATCGCCTTGAAATTTAACGGCTAATTAGTAAATCCGAACAAATAAAAAACTTTATTCGTGTTTAAATTTTTATTTGAAAACAATTTTTAGGAAACGATAATTAGGGAAAGAGTTCAAGAATACGAAGCAAGCTTTGTTTTAGCTGAGAATTTAATTTGATAAATTCCAAACAACATAAATTTGATGTTCTCCTTTGCTTATCTGAATTGCGTAATCACAAGTAGCATACTTATGGATTACTCAAGCATTTGAATCACCACACTTTAGTATTTGTCTTTGAAGTGAATACTATAAAGAACCATATAAAAGTTTATAATCTTGCAAAAATAAAGGTATTTAATTATACTAATGATTTATAGTAAATTACGTCATTTTCTCGACACTAACATTTATTTTTTTTAAATTTTTAAAGCTTTTATTTAGCATAAATCTAAAGTAACAAAAATTAATTTTGCAGTGTTCATGAAGCTTGGTTTTCATACAATGTGAAAAAGGGATTGTGTTTATCATTATAAAATGATGTTATCCTTTTCTGTTGTTTAATGTAAAATTAATAGTTTATTGTCACACAATTTTCACTTTGATAAACCAGTGATAATTAGTTTCTTCCAACGAACGAAAATCGGGTAGTGGGAAAAGTATATAAACTTAAGGAAGATCGAACAAGGTATTATTAGTTGTATCGCCTTCGCCAGTATCTCGACACAAATATTACACTTCAACATGAAACTCATTATCATATTTTATATTATTGCTGGATTCTCCGCTTATATCTTCAACGCTACTCAAGGTAATAAACATTAAATTAATTCAGATATTTTGAAGTTTTTCTCAAAACCAATTTCTTCAGTGAAATTTGTATTTTCGCAATATGTAAAATTTTAGATTGATTTGCGGTTTTATCTCTTTGTTTATTTACAATTTTGAATCAATAAGATATAATGTTTACAAATTCAAATGTGTTTCAGCTGCACCTAATCAAGAAATAAGGCAGAAGCGCTACTTGGCATTTGAAAGATGCCCGGAAAATTCAACGCCAGATGAATGCATTCTGTATGCGGAGGAAAAATCTAAGCAGACCAACGCCTGCCGCACATTTGAAACAGACAGAAATGTGATTCATTGGCAAGGGTAAATACTTTTAAAATAAAATATGTGCGTAAGAAGCAACTTATGGACATCTCTTCTTGTAAATTTGTAACATATAACTGATCGATTAAAATGAAAAGATTTAAAGTTTGCAAAATGATACACAATAGAAATAAATTGAGAATGTTTTTTAAGCAAACTAAGTTTATCGTTTTTTTAGTTCGAATTACGATTATTGTTAAAGTTTTTTATAATGAATTTATTATTTCAGCTGCGGAAAAGTTTACTGTGGTGAAAACACAAGACTTATCGAAGAAGACCTGACCAAGTCGTATCCTGATTGCTGTGAACACTGTGGAATAATTGACGAAGACAGGGAAGCTTACCTATCTCTTTCAATATAACGTGAAAGTTCAAACAAGAGACTACAAAATTTGACGTTGTAACGTTGCATTTGCTCACGATTTTTTATAATTTTTGTGCCATAAATGAAAAGAAAACTCTTAACAGAGTACAAAGGAAAAATTTGATTTGTTCGTCACATTTTGTATTATTTATTACTTTATTACTTTAATTCTTATAATATTGACAAAAATAAAATAAACATGTTTTAAAATACACAATAATTTTAAATCAATATGAACGGTGTTGCATCCTAAGACGTATCTTTATTCTTTTATTGTGTTTGTTTTTTTTTTGTAACTTTTATTCTTTTTAACAATGGCCCAAGCATCAAATAATAATTTTCAATCGAATACAAAATATGCAAAAAAATTACACTATTATAATTCATTTATTGATTCGTAACAAAACTGATTGCACTGATTTCATAATATCATTTCAAATAACACATTTTATATTAGAAGGTGTATTGACCCAAGACAAACCAATATCGTAAAATATTTATTACGCCAACGTTTTGGAAATTTTTTCCTTGTTGAAATAAGATTTTGCCCTGACGGAAATGTATGAAAAAATTTTCGAAACGTTGGAGTAATAAATATCTTGTAATAATTGACTCATCTTGGATATGTCAATGCACCTTCTAACATAATCTATAACTAATGAACGTCTAACAACTTAGACGAAAAAATAACATATCTTAATTCATTGTAACATATTGCAATTGAAAATACTTAAAATATATTCTTTAGTACATTTTTTTTCTGTTGTGTAAAAGAAATTAAAGAAAAATTTAATATTTATATAATTTAGCTTTGAAAGAAATAATTAAATTATTTTTCGCTTTAAGGCCTTAAAAATTCCGATTTTCTTGTGAACGTTACTGAATTTTAAGGTTATTTTGTAGACACTTGTTTAACAAAAAGTAAATAAATCTGTTTTTTGATCCTCACAAAGAAGTGTGAAAATAATCATTTCAATGAAATTAAGTGCGAGCTTTTCAGCTTTTACAGATAAAAGGTTCCTTAATTTATTTCTTAGATTATACTTGCTAATATAATCTGCGGATACCTAAGTGATTCTTACAATGTTTTAATTTTTTGCTGTTAGATTTAGATGGTGGGGATTCTACTATAAATGAGTGATCAACCCAGCTTCTTCAGTCAGTATCATTTTCGAGACTGCAGTAACTATAACAAAAATCAACAATGAAATTCACTTTAACTTTGACAGTTGTTGCTTTGCTTGCGTGTTTGTCCAGCAGTGTAACAGGTAGATATTTATTATTTTAAATATAAAAATAAAAGTAATGATTAAGCGCTGCTATAAAACCAGTCAGAGTATTATAATTCAAGGCACTTAATAAAGCTTTTCATAAAATTATTGAAGCATCTCCGCAACGTCAAAAGCGGGCCGTTGCCAGAGAAAATTGCCCAGAAAAGGCGACGCGCGAAGAATGTTTAGCTTTTGCTGCTGAAAAATCCAAAGGTATGAAGAATTGTCACCGATTTGTCGTAGGCGATAAAACGATCGAATGGCAAAGGTACGTACACTTTTTCGAAACGCAATATGTTGAGCGTTACTATGAACTTAATTCACTTCAATTTAAAATTTTTTCTAATATTTTTAGTTGCGGAGTTGTCTCTTGTGGGGATAATGGAAGACTGGTAAAGGAAGATTTAAGTAAACCTTATCCAGATTGTTGTAAACGTTGTGAAGCAGTAGATGACTCGAAGCCAGCAGTTTTCTCTGCTGTACTTTAAAATTTTATAATTAATTTAAAGATAAAATGTTATTCAAATTATCTGAGATCTCTAGAAAATATACGCTTTTACCATTTCTTATGTAAATATGAAACGCGAACTAGAATTTTAAAACAAAGAAAAATTGTTTGAATTGTCTATTAAAAAATTGAAAAAACAAATTATGTCTAATTTTTTACCCCTACCTCATGAAATATAAAAAGTACACTTTCAAAAAATTTGTCATTTCATAAGGGTAAATTGAACAGAATCTTTTTTTAACAGAAAAACTTACGTTTACTTCTACATTTTTTTTTTCTTTTGAAAAATTAAATAATCTTAAATTGTAAACCTTTTCATTGAGTAGTTCAATCAATTATTTTTTTAAATTCAAATGATTCCTCAGGAAAGTCAAATAACTCTAAAGTGAAACAACTCTAAAGATACTAAATAACTTCTTGACTCGATGCTTTTATCTAACTGAATATGAAATGTTTATTGGAAAGTTGTGTACCAAAGAGAAACAAATCTTATCAAGGAAGCGACTGAAAGAGATTTTCGTATTTGTTTTTTTTTTTTTTAATGTTAAAACAATGTTCTGCACAATTTTCATTAAAAGATATGAATGTGCGAAATAAAATAAAATAAAACTGTCTAGTCTTTCTTGATTTTTGATTAAAAAATTAAAAAGTTGATTTTAAAAAAAGATGTACAAACTAATTATATTTATTTGCACGTTATTGACTTGGTGTGCAATTTAAAATACTACAAATAGATTCTAAAATTATTATCAGGAATTTATTCAAGTGTATGTCAGCTTATCAAGTCTTATGCAAAAAAAAAATCAGATTTATTTGATCATCATATACATTACATAATACGAATTTCATTGTGCGATACAAAAAATTAGAATAGTCTTCACTTGTATAAATATTTTATAGAAAAATTATCATCTTTTGTATTACCCTCAAATTTCGCACTAAACTACATCAAATAACGTTTGTAATCTTATTCAATAAAGCTTTTTTAGTCAATTAAAAATGTTATTTAAAAAGCAGTTTTCTAAAATTTTTGTATACAAACAAAATATCCAAAACTTGTTTAATACATCCACGAATAAGCACCACGTAAGATCATTTTAAATTTCCGCCAAGTATAGTAGATGCATAGCTCTTTTGCATCGTTGAATAAACAAAAAAGAAGTATTTCAGGATTATGGGTATAAAAATAATAGATATAATAAAGCCGGAGCCGGTTCATCTTATAAAGACTAGTACTTTCCGATCATCCGGAAATTCCCACTCCGAGCGAGGGGCAATGCCAGTATGATAAACGTGAAATTATAGGATAGCAGAGGCTGGTAAGCTTATCGTTGTCACGAGGACGAGGCTACTTAATTAAGAAAGGTAGGGATAAAAGCAGCAAATATATAAGAGGCATCGCGAAGAATCAATGTAGTAGAACTTGAAATTGTTGGCTGTGTGATAGTTCAGAGATTAAATCAGGATGAAACATACGGTAGTTCTTTGTTTCCTTATCCTTGCTGTTGCTCTAGTCTTTGGTAGACCAGGTTAGTATTTGATAATGTATATTTTTCATTAAAATTTAATATCTATATCATGCGATAAAGGACAACGTCTTGGACAAGAAATTCTGACAACGTTTTTTAATATGATAATTAACTCGGATTTTGACTGTTAAATGTATATCTACGTCAATCATTAATTTCTTTAGGGAAAAAAGCATAATTTGTTCAAGCAAAATTCTGCTTTACGTACAGTGTTGAAGTTTCCACGAAAAATGCTGCTGGACTCTCAAATAAATTTTGTTTTGTCTTTCTCTGAATGTGGTATCAGAATTTCTGTTCGGAATATTGCCTTCTATCCCATGATATACTTTTTATATTGTAACGATATCGTATCCTATATATACCATACTACAACTTGAATGTCTCTCTTAACTGCTAGAATTGTAGTGTGATTTCAACGACTATCTAGACAACCTCAATTTAAAGAAAATTAATGGCCAAGGTCTAAATGATTATTTTATCATAACATTGAATGCAAGGAAACAGTTGTGTTAATAATATGAAAAAAAATAAAAATGAAAAAGTTTTTGATTGTCTAAATACCTATTATAAATAAGGTATACATTCGAATTATTATTCGAAAAATATGTAAATTTTCAATTTTTTATTTTCGAACTGTTGCAGAGAGTTCAACACCAAGGTGGTCTATGGAAGAATGTGAAGAGAGAGCACAACAAGCGAGACAAGAAAGTACCGTCTGCAAAGATTATAAATGCGTAGAACATTCATATGGTCTTGCAATAGACGGCGTAGAGTACGTAATTTTACCTCTTTATCAAATCAAGTCACACAATGCATAATACACGATAAATATTTTTGCGTAGAAAACTTTTTTTTTTTCAATTGATATAAATCAAAAAAATATTGTGAGGTCAATTTTCAAGAATATTTGTATTATGTTTGCGTTTTTTAATAATAGCCTTAATTAATATTTCAATGTATCATTTTTGTTTTTAGTTGCCTGCCAGATCATAATTGATGCAATTCTACTGGCACAACACAACAATACATCATAATCAATTTGAGATCATCGACAAATAAAAAAAACTGACCAGAGGACTCAGAAATATTGATCTTTTTTTAATACAATGTTTACGCTTATATTATACTATTATATAATATTTATAAATTATAAATTAAATCGTGCTTTATTATTATAATTTACTAAATAAAATAATTAAATTGTAATATAAGAACAAAATTTTTTTATTTTGAATTTCTACAATTGAATTCAAACTACTTTAAACCTATTATTGCTATCTAAGTTAAAAAACTCTAAAATAATATAAAAATTATACCAACATCAAATATCGATACTTTTCTATTGATTCAGATTTAGATAGTACCAAGAAATTGTTGTGCAAACAAAATTTGACTATCATTTCTAAACAAAGAAATCACGACAAATTATAGCATTTAGTAGTTTGTAAGATAAAATAATGTAAAGGTGTTCAATGATAAATAATTTTGTTTTAAAACGATATATAAAGCTTAATCTCAAAGGAGCGAAAGAATCCAAGATGAAAACAGGTAATATGAGGACATCGCTTAAAGCAGCAAGGTTTCAACCTTGAATTTTGAATAAAAAAAACAAACATCACGTAGCCACAACTTTGATATAAATGTGTGTAGAGTGTCAATAAAAGCGTATTAGCATAAAATATTTGGTGTTCCAAGCCTACTCTCGCGCGTGGATCTGCGCAACTGCGAGGATTCGGTAATAATAAATCAGAATGCGGTTCTTAAACTTTATTAGCACGTTGCCGTCTGCACGCGCGACCGCTTAGCTCGCCTCAGACTGCCTAATCACGACTCCTCTGCGTAACTGTCCGGGCGCAGCCTCCGCGCTGGGAAGAGGGCAGCCCTTGTATCGTCTCCTTTGTCGCAGCGAGAGGTCAAACTTTACCAGGGCAGATCTACGCGGGTGTTTATATATGAATAGCGTGCCGAATGCCCGCTGCACGCGGACACCGATCGGACGAAGCGGGTACGGTGGCAGCGCGCGGGCCGATATAGGCACGTACGTAACACTATAATGCGGATTAGCATAAGCCGCAGAGAAATTTCGAATGTCGCATCAGAAATTCGTAATCCCGACTCTGATTATATCGAGCTCGATCGATTTTCTGATGTATTTCGGATTTTAATGGATTGAAGCATATTTTTAACGATGTATCATGAATCAGTTTTTCAACAGAATTACCGGTGAATACATTAAGTGGGAGAACGTAGTTATAAGAGGCGCGGCGTCTTTTTAGCTTGATTGTCAAAGTCAGTATTTGAAAAGATTCAGAGAAGCTTCTAAGCTTCGTTGTTCTGTTGAAAAAAAAAAATGAATCTGCTGGTGGTTTGTGTCGTTGCTGGTGCAGTATTCGCTTTAAGCGAGGCGGGAACCGTCAATATCCAAACAGGTATTCGACTAAAATAATTTACACGCGCATTGGATCTGTTTATGAAAAATTTTACGTTTCTAAAAACATTTTTTTATTATTTTTTTTTCCATGCAGAGGATAATAATGATGGTGAACTGCAACCGGAAAATTGCGATTTTCCAAAGCACAGCCCATTTAGAAGGGAATGCGCGCTGTTTAAATGCAGCAAAGACGGTGCAAGAGTTTTAGTGATTCCGTAAATATATTATTTTATTATTGTATAGTCACGTACCACGATTCTTTTAGAAAGTAAATTAATAAAAACTTCTTACTTTAGATGCCCTTATTCGCCGTGTCCAAGTAAATTAAGCTACAACGAGGAGGAATTCCCGACACCGTATCCGGAGTGCTGTGCACCAACCGAGTGTTGATTATTACTTGTTATTATTATTATTATTATTATCAACTAAATTAAAAAAAAATTGTTAATATTGATTAAAAAACCTAACCACATATCGATCATTTACGTATTTGAATAAAAAAAACTGAACAAGCAAGAGTAAATATTCGTTCAAATAAAATAAAAGCACAAAGGAAATCGGTAATCCTGACTTCCAGTCGTCAGACGAAAATAAAAGGCTTCGCGGTGGCGATTTGATTCCGCATGAAGCGGTTCAACAAACGGGAAAAACCATCTCTCTCATTCTGTCTGCCGCTGTCTCAAAATATCGATACGCTCGGCTTCTCGAATTGCGGGCCTCGAGAGGCCACCGAACAACATCGGGAAGCCCTCAACTTCTCCGGGATTAGGTATTTTGAAGCGCGCGTCTCGGCGATGAAAAAAAACAAACTGTTTTCAAAGAAGCGTGTAAGCAGATTGAGGAACGTTTATGAGCATTTGTTTGAGTGTATTTTTTTTTCTAGTTTTTGTTTTAGGAGTTTTATGAATCAATTAAGTGTCCATTTGTTTAAAATATTGAAGCTTTTTTGTGAGAAATAAGATCTCAAATATAATTATAAACAAAAATAATAATTTTCTATTTTGTTTCATTTACGTTAATAGCCGGGCATAAAACATTACTGAAATTCAAGTTATTAAATCCAATTATTTTGCAATAAGAATAGTTAGTATAAATTTCGATCACTTTCCCACATTCTTGCATTCTAATAGTTCACTTTAAAAGTCCAATTCACGAAAAATTCTTAAAAAAAAAGTGACTCCAATTTTACGCATTGCATCACTGGCAAGCGAGAAATCCCAAATAAACATTTATTTATAAAATCTGAAGACGAATTTCCTCCGCCACCATCCACTTCCGCGTCGATACCCAATCAACCGAAAACATTCCCCTCCATCTCGCAGATCGAAAAAGCAATCGCGCGTCCCTGCTTACCTAAGAAAAGGCGAAGTAAAGGGACGAGAGCGAATCGCGGACCTCGGCGGACACCGAAGACAGAGAAAGAAAGAGAGTGAATCGGGCACGAAGCCAGAAGACGTCGTTGCATCACGCAGATTTTCAAAGCCGGACGCGCGCGCTCCAGGCCGTGTGTAGGCATCGCGTCCTCTCCGCCGGGTTTAAAAGGAGAGATGAGCACGCGCGCACGTACGTAATTAAATTCATGAATAGATCGCGACGACGAGCTCGTCATTCCGCATTCGATTATTCGCCGCGGCACGGACGGATGATCGCGTCGCGGATTGATTGCGCGCCGGAGAGACGGGTGACGGTTTCTCCTTGCTTTTGTTGATCTCCGAGAGATGGAATCTGGCTTTTTTTTCGCGTATGCCTTCGGGATGCTTGGTGATGAATGCACTGTTCGACACTGTGCTTCGTTCGTTTCGGACTTTCGAAAGATTATTTAATGCCATCCGATTCGGAAGTTTTTGTTACCGTTATAGTGAGAAGTCGTTCGAGATAATGGAGGAAAATTTAAATGATCATCACGAAATAAATTCGAGAAAAGCTTTTTACGGTATGCTAAATTTTATTGCCAGAAAAGAGTAACGCGACCGGCTGAGTGGAATATTAATAAAGGAACAAGGTTGCGCTTAACCTTATTCTCTATTACAGTCTTATTTCAATTCAGACTAGTGAGTCACTGCTTTCACTTTCACCTGGTCCAATTTTGTTTCAGGAATTCGCAGGATACTTTATTCAATTAAAGCGGCATTCATTTCTCTTTACGAGAGCAATAATGCTCCTTTCCTTAATTATTACTTGATTTTTCTAATTTATTTTTTAACAGTAATAAAAACTACGTAAATCGAATATCTAAATCGTTTGTTAAATTCAAATTTTCTAATCAAAATAATTAAAGTAACCCAAAGCAAGCAAACTTTCGAAACAGTTAAAATCAGTTGCAAACAATTCTTTTTGTACAAAAAATACTTCTGACAATGCCGTTCCACGATTATCAAGACTTATCTTATTTGCATTTCCGCATATCCGTTCCAATTGAATTCCAACGTTAAAAAGAAACACAGCCTCTCGCTTCTGGTTTGCTCGTCAAACAAAGCGACACGCGAGGTGTACACAGAATCTTAATTAATCATCAATCGAATCGGGATCAGCAAACTCGGCAAATCGATAAAAAGCCTATGCACACCGACAAGCGTACGGATATCTCGCTTCCTCTTTTTTAACGGAAAAACTGTCGTGCGGCGCTCCTTTAGCAGAAGTAAACCACGCCGTAACAAAAACTCGTTTTAGAGTCTCAATTAGTGAAATCGGATCCGGCGACTGCACACGGAGAAACTAGATTAAATTGAAAATGAGTCGCGACTTATCCGCCGCTCTGTGTAATTACGGAAATAAGCCCCTGGTATTAAAAGGTGCTTTTTTTTTACATGGCATGGATGATGCGCTCGTCGGGTAAGTGAATTAGTGGCCGGTGTATTATAGGTTATAGATTAGATAAGAGCTCGATGGAGATTACATTATTTATTGATTGATGGTCATTGTCCCTATTTTCTAGCTGTTTTTTTTAATGCAAAGGATGTAAAATAACTGGCTGTCGAGTGCATTCTTTTGTTAAAAAAGGACTGATCTTCGATAAGAAAATTGCTCAATGCGTTTCGGAGACTCGATGTTGATTCATACTTTATCATATTATAAATTTCCTTTTAAAAATTTTATAATATCGTGGATTGCAAGAAAGCGGAATAAAGTTTTATGGGTAAGAAAGTCCAGTGGATTAAGTTTAAAAAAAAAATTTAATTGCTTTGTATTAAAAATAAAATTCTAATCGCAATAATAATTTATCATTTTTATACCAAATATCTATTTTTTTTAAGTAACTTTTAACTTTCTTCATATTTCAGTGTTTACGATCACGTCGAATATTAAATTTTGAAGCTGAAAAATCTTTCAAGATTTACACAATAAAACGGCTGATCTAAATTTACAAAAGTTAAAAATACTGCGACTCCAAGGCTTCGGGCAAAATGTTCACTCTATGACTTTCCGCGATATACACAAAGAAATTTTCGCGATAGCAAGCGCGAGCAGCAACCGGTTTTGCACAGAAAAACACTACAAATGTAGTCCGCACTGGAATTCCCGCACTTGATACCTTAACCGTGCTCCTTATTTTCACACGAATTAACTTCAATTCTCGTCGCGATTCCCAGGCGGACAAAGAGCTTTTCTCCCCAATATCGTTCAGCACGGATCCACTTGTTCGGTAGGCGATCGCGGCGATCGCACTATAGAATACCACAGCACTAACCTCCAGCAGAGACACGAAAAACTCACTCTCCACGAGCCTGAAGTCGCGCGCGTCGAACTCGTCACCGCCGCCGCGTCGTCGTCGTCGTCCCTCACAAGGCGGCCTTTTGTTTATGGTGCAGCAGGAGAGAGAAAGAGAGAGAGAGAGGCGCACGTGCAGCGCGGCAATACATCGCAATGCGCGCGCCGTTGACTAAAGAGCTCGAGCTGCGCGCGTCAAAGAGCGGAGCATCTCGCGCGCCGCCGTGCCCCGCACACCGCTCGAGATCCGAGCTCGCGCGCGGCGGTTGCGCTCGACCGATGCTCGGCCGGAGAAAGGGCTTCTGCCGCTGGATTTTTCGACGGGTTTTCCGCGGCGGTGCACAAGGGAGTCGAGGGCCCGGTTGCTTCGTCACCGATCGGTCAGTCGAGTGGATGGCTTTTTGGAATAATTGCTCTTGAGAGGAGGTTTTAAATTGCAAATTTATTTTCGTGGAGTGCAATATGGTATGATTATGATTAACTATAATATTTGCGTACTATTGTAACCTACCAGAGTTATCTCTTGTAGTATTTTACTATAGTAAATATAATTATACTATTAAGGCGCGAAATATTATAGTTCAACTATATAATAAATTATATTTTACTATAATCTCTCATTATAATTTTTTTTTCATAAGAGGATCCATTGTAATGTCAAGTGTTTGTGAAGGATAACTCATCCGTTTTGTCTTTATTGTATTGTAAGGATTTATGAAAATTCAAGGCTTTGATGATTTCATTCGATTCAGAATGCTGTGGCACTTCAATCGTCGAATAGCTTTCTTATTTTATAAACTATTACTTCAAAAAAAGTGAAAAAGTTAATATTTTAGTTTTTATAAAACCTCACACGTAAAAATTGAAAAATATTGTAGGAAATAGACGTAAACTGCAGGAACATTATTTATGCTGGTATTACCATGTATGACTCATTCAGTTTAAAATGAACTCAGTCAAATATTGAAACGAAGAAAGACTGTATCATCCTATTCTGATCTCAGCAGAAAATTTGTAAGGACTAAATCATTACATAACGCTATGATTAATGCTGACGCTTCAAAGATGAATCAGTCAACTAATGTATAAAACAGCAATTTTAGATTTTAGAAATTAAATATTACACTTTCAATGAGTATAGAGCAAAGAAATGTAATAATACATATAAAATAAAAAAATTTTCAATCGTTCAGATTAAAACTTTTTTAGACTCGATCGTAAACAGACCTGTAAAAATCTATTTTTAACAAAATACAAGACTTCAAAAGAAATACGTACTTGTGCAGAAGAAGAGACTACCATAGAATGCTAAAGCTTAAAAGAAAAAAGAATGCTTTCACAGTAATAACTGTTTCCATTTGAAGGTGTCAAAAAGAAAAGTACTCTTTGTCCGAAACAAAAAATGTTTTCTCTTTTCAAGTGATTTAAGTTTCACAAACAAGTTTATAGTGAAAAGAATGGCACAAAGAAGGCTGAAAACGCGCATTATTTTGTTTTCATCTTCTAAATTTGCCTCAAGTTATTTAGAGAAGTATATTTAATTAATTGCTTAATACTGATTTTCAAGAAGATAAACATCATTTATGTTCGCAGATATTAATTAAAATGAGTTATAAAGTAAAGGAGAGCCACTGACTGAAAATCTAGTCGGTTTGATCGGCCAACCGATCCAGACCAGTACGTGCTTTTTTTATGGTCTCGTTTGAAATTTGCACTCCATGTTGGTAAATCGTAGTAGGCCAATTAAGGAGAAGTAGTACATTTTGATGTTCCGACGCAATAGATCGTGAACTCATTTAAGATATGAAAAATTTCTAACCATACTAGCTACAATTTAATGTTTTTAACTTAAAAATATATATGCAAAATTTTTTTAACAAATAGAATCATTAATATTTTCTTATTACAAATTCAAATATTTTTGAAAATAATAAGAGCATTTTTTAGTAACTATTAATTTACTTTGCCCTCATTACTACGACACTGGAATAATAGATTACGAAATTTTAATGAGATTAGTTATGTTTAAGTATGTCACATTCGGCATGATTAAATGAAACAATTAAGGGAACAGCCAGAATACGCTTGAATTCCCGCACAGTGGCGGGCGTACTCGTGCAATATACGATTTTCTATTTTTACGTCGACGAGGTCCAGCTTGTTACGACCGTCAAGAGCTAAAGTGAGCTTCATTTGCGGCACAAGTGTTCGAGGGGCAGCAAGATACAGGGGGTCTTAAATAGATTCAAAATTTTCGTCGCGTTCATTTTCCGCTTGTCATACTTTGCGCTCAAATTTGTGCTCATGGTGTAATGAGTTTTTTTTTTTTTTTTTTTTTTTTATTATTTTTTCACCAATTCTAGACAGATTAATCTATTGACTAAAAAATAGTAAATATGATTACTTTCTGATGATAAGCTGTAAACATTGAAGGCAGCTGTTTAAATAAGATTTGAAAATAAATTCACAAGTAATCAAAGTTATAACACTGCACTAACAGAACCGGTTTGCATACAAACGTTGTTTGTATTTTTCAAAACAGTTTTTATTGAAAGAAGCATAAACTATATTTATCAGACAAAGTGATTTTGCAAGTATGCAATGGCACAATGTGATATTGGCTATAAATAACTTTGAAGTGTACATTTAATAAATAATTTATAAGTATTAGAAAAAATGATTGTAAGTTTCTTTATCTATCTTATATATAAATTATAACACGGGACTAAATAACTTGTATAAATATTATATGGCAAAGATAGAATCAGAATAATAGTTTTCTTACCCGGAGAAAAACCGGTTTTTTAAGAAAACAAATTTAATGAAAATACCTCTTTGCAAGTCGTATAAAAGGCGAAAACATTTTGTCTACACTTTTATTCACTCCAAAGAAATTTCAGCGAAAATACATCGTAGGAAGAAAAATGAAGCTTTTCATAATTTTTTACTTGCTCGCACTTGTTTCTGCAAGTACCCAAACACGTAAGATTATTTTTTTATATATATACTT